>JASDQU010101438.1:86546-102324 GCA_032191745.1 Picea mariana | reverse complement strand
AAGGGATCTGGGTATTTCTGAATATCCTCCTATTTCTTTCCTTCCAAATTTGCCAGAGTATGAAGCCTGGAAGTAGTTGCCAGATATGGTTAAGAATGGGTGATTGAAAAGCCCGGTCTCCCCAGTCTGCAATAGTGTCTATGATGCTGTCTCGTTTGCGGTCCGAGGTGTGCATGATTTGTTCACTTTGGTCCCAGACTTGAGCTGTGTAGGAACAGGTATTGAGGAGATGGTTCATGGTTTCAGCTTCTTCTCCACAGAGCATGCAGATAGATGGCCCAACAAACCATCGTTTTGAAAGGTTATCCCAGGTAAGAATGCTCGAATGAGTGACAAGCCAGAGGAAGAGGGTAATTTTTGTCCAGTGTTTTAGGGCCCAAATTTTACTCCACACTCTTCATGTGTGTTCAGGGTCAAAGTGAGTCTTGATGGCATAGGCCTATTTTGTGCTGAAGGTTCCCCTTGGAAAGTATCCCCATCTTAAAATGTCTTCTACGATGAGAGTGGGAATTCTTCATTTGCTCAATTCCTCATACCAGGGTTTTAGGTCCACATGTGCCTCTATATTCAAGTGCTCCTTATTTAAATTCCAACATATCTAGGTGGCATTTGTTGGGTCGTCTTACAAGTAGTCTGCTACCTTTGTCAGTCCCGCTTGAGTAGCTGGGATGCTAATACCGTCAGCCCATTCTTCCTGGTCTAGAGTTGGCCACTGTTGCCACGAATCTCTCTAGAAGAGGGTTGTTTTCCCATTCTGAATTTCCCAGAAAGCGTGATTTATTACCAGATGTCGGTTTTGCTTAGCTACAGCCCAAATTAAAGATCCAGGGTTGTCCCCATTCCACCTAATCAAGTTTCTTTCCACCATATTGGGCGCATATTTTCCTCTTCAGATCTTAGCCCATAAGTCATTGGGTCTTTTTAGCCATCGCCACCAGATCTTGACACTAAGGACTTTTTTCATGATTAAGGGGTCCCTTATTCCATGTCCTCCCTGAGTTTTGGGCTTGCAAAGTTTTTCCCAGTTGATCAGTGCAATTTTTTTACCTGTATTGAGTCCTTTCCATAGGAAGTTCCTCTGCAAATTCCTTATGGTTGTAAGGATGAAATTCAGGGCGGCTAGCGTCGAGAAGGTGTAGATTGGAAGGGCTTGAAGCACGGCTTTGAGAAGAATGAGGTGGCTAGGAAAGTTTAGGGCTATGTAGGTCCAAGCATAAAGCCTTATAGCAAAGGAGGAGAGGAGATGCTCCCAAGAGGAGTTTCTGAGGGCATTGTCTAGCAGGGGAATGCCAAGATATTTGGATGGAAGGGAACTTCTTATGAATCCTAGGATGATAGAGATATTGTTTTGGATTGGAGCAGGCGTGTTGAAGAAGAATATCTGGGATTTGTCTTTATTGAAGTCCAGTCCTGAGGCCTCAGAGAAAGATTGAAGGATTGAGAGGAAAGAGTGGGCTTCTTTAACTGTGGGGGAGCCCATCATCAGAGTATCATCAACCAATTGCCTATGAGAGATTGGGGGGGAGATACCATGCAGAGGTAGACCCATAAATGAGTTTCTTGCTATGGCTGCATGAATGGAACGGCTGAGGCCCTCGTCCATGATAATGAAAAGGAAAGGGGACAGTGTGTCTCCTTGTCTGATTCCCCTGGAGAGAGAAAAAGGAAGGGAGGGAACCCCATTGACCAAGATAGAGAAAAAGACTGAGGAGGTGAGATTTTGAATCCACTCGACCCAAAGATGGTTGAATCCAAAGGCCAGGAGCATTGCACGCATGTAGTCCCAACTTAACTTGTCAAAGGGTTTAGAAAGATCAAGGTTAAGTATCATACCTGGCATTCGGGTCTTTTACAAGGAGTGGATAACTTCATGAGCTAAGATGACGCTGTCCATGATCTGCATGCCTTTGACATAACCCGATTGTTCTGGAGAGATGATCCCTAGTAGGATGGGCTTGAGTCTTCTAGTAGTCACTTTGGTTAGGAGTTTGTAGATGATGTTGCACAGTGCAATGGGCCGGAACTGCGTGGGATGAGAGATCTACCCCTCCTTGGGTATGAGTGCAAGGAAAGTTGCATTAAGAGCTGGGAGGACTTGTCCTAAAGATCGGGAGTCTTCAATGATTTCCCAAACCTCTTCCCTGATCATCTGCCAGCAATGGTGGAAGAAATCACTAGTGAATCCATCTAGACCTGGAGCCTTTCCTTTGGGGGCGTTCTGAAGCGCCTGATCTACCTCCTCAATAGAAATGGGCCTGAGCAAGGTGGAGTTCTGTTCTGGAGTTATTAGGGTGGGTATATGCTGCGTGATCTTGGCAATGGCTTGTGATCTATCTGCTAGGGGTTCTGTGAGGAAATCCTTGTAAAAAGAGACCAGTTCCTTTTCCAGTTCCTCGTGGGAGTGGATAAGTTGTCCATTGGTGGAGGTTAACTAAGTGATTCTATTGGTATGCCATCATTGAAGGGTGGTTCTATGAAAGAATTTAGTGTTTCGATCCCCTTCCTTGAGCCATTGAACGCGAGATTTTTGCTTCCAAAGAGTCTCTTCTTGGGCTTTCCTTGCCTCCAGCTGTTGATTAATATATGCCTCCATGATTTTAAGATCTTCCATAAGACCTTACTCCTAGATCTGTCTCTGTGTTACTCTCATTTGTTCCATCAGCTGCCTTTGGGAGTCAAAGATGTTGCCAAAGGTTTGCTTGTTCCAGAGTCTAAGTTGTTGCTTGAGGTTCTTAAGCCTTTGCTAGAAACAATACATTTTGGAGCCATGGGGTATCTTTGCCTCTTTCCACCAAGCTTGGATCTTGTTGTGAAAATATGGGTGGCTAAGCCAAAACTGTTCGAATCTAAAGGGTTTTCGACCTGGGGTGGCCGGCACCTCTAGCCAGAGCTGGATGGGCTAGTGATCCGAACCGTGCCAATCTAAAATCCTTGACTCCAGAGTTGTGTCCTCCAGCATGAGGGATTCAGAAATTAGGAAACGATCCAGTCTACAGGCAATTTGATGAGTTCCAGTTCTTCTGTTTTTCCAGGTGTGAGCGCCATTGGGTGTTTCTAGGTCTATGAGGTTGTTGTTGTCAATAAATCTACCGAAGTCACTGGCTTCCCGATCCAGGTGTTGAGTGCCTCCTTTTTCTTCCTTTAGGTTGTGAATGAGATTGAAGTCTCCCCCAACAATCCATTTGTTGGTATCGACTAAGGTGGACAAGTACTCCAGGTTGTTGAGAAAGGCATACTTATCCCTGGGGCTTGCTGGCCCATAGACATTAGTAAGGAAGACAGGTTTGTCGGAGCCAATGAGCCTGTAGTTTGTTGTAATGGACCAATTGGTAGTGGTGAAGTTTTCCAAGATGGTTGTGTTGGGGTTCCATAGCATAGCTAGGCCTCCTGCCGTGCCAGTGGTCGCTGTGAAAACCGCCTCTCCTTACTTCCAACAGTAGGGGAGGAGCCTGTCTATGTCCTCAGTGGTGCATTTTGTTTCTTGGAGTAGCATGATGTCTAGTTTTTTCTGCCAAAATCAGATCTCATAGCAGCTTCTACTTGCTACATCCATTGAGACCTCTTATATTCCAGGAGATGATCTTCATGAGGAAGAGGGGGGAGGGAGAGAGGGAAATATGTCTGAGATAAGGTGGATTTGACCAGAGTTCACCATGAAGTGACCGATCTCTTGTATAAGCTTGTTTGTTGATTTCCTTCCCCTTTTCTTTTCATCTTTCTCTGGTTTTATCTGACCCTTTGACTGATTACCCTGTATTCCCAAACCCTTATTGGATCTAGCTGAGGATCCAACTGAGGAGTTGAGGAAAACTTTGTGTACTTTCTGCAATTGGTCCGGGGGTATGGTGTACAGTTTCTGGTGTCAATAAGCATGCTCTAGATGATCTAGGTCCACTCCTACTAGTTCCTACTCATCAAGATCCATCTCGGCATCTCCGTCCTCTTGCTCCATGTGGCCCTCCATACTAGTATCTGGATATATTGTCAAGTTGCTTGGATCCTTTTCATGTATTGGTTCTTTACCCCCTATGCTTGTTTGTTGAGATGCACTTTCCTTCTAGAAATCTTTGGGGTTTTTAGGGTCCGAGGGATTCTCCGGTTGATCTTGTAGTATTTCATATTTATTGCTAGTGGACGGATTATTGTTTGTCTGAGTTACCTGTTTCCTTCCTGCTTGTCTTTTCTTCCCTGATGCTGGAATGAAGCCATCCCTATTTTTTCTGACCTCTGTGTTCCCTTCTTTGTGCGCAGCATTGAGGGGGAAATCTCTGAAGAGGTGTCTGTGCTCATGACATTTCCGACATCTGAATGGAATATGTTCGTAGTCAATGGTTTGTACCCAATCTTCATCGTGGTACTCTAGGATTATAGATCTCGGGATCGGCTTGGCTATGTTCAGGTATACACAGATGCGTGCATATGAGGTATATCTTCTTTGCTTTGTGGCCTCCGATGATTTCACATAAACCCCAATGGTGTTACCTATGCCTACCAGAACCTCCTCCAGCCAGAATTCCTAGGGTAAGGAGTATAGTCTGATCCATACTGGTGCATGTGCAAAATCTTCCTTTTTAGGGCTGAACTTCTCTATACAGAACCTTAGAAAAAGTCCTGCTGAGTTGTAGAAGTAAGGCCCTCCATCAAAAATATGGTTGCGGTCCTCCTGGNGATTAAATGGATACAACAATGGTGAAGAAGCCCTTGGATCCCAACTGCAGTTCATAATGCTCTTTTGGCTTCCACCATTGTTGTATCCATTTAATCAGGTCCCGTTCTAAGGGCTAGAGCCCTGAGAATTTGCCTACTAATGCGTAGTCCTTCATATATTGCTTTTGTTCCTCAATGCGTGGTGAACTGATGATGTACTTTAGGGCTTGCGGTGCTTGTGGGATGCATTTTCCTGGTAGCCATGGCACCGACACTGTTGCAGGTATTGGCGGATTAACCGAGTCAACATCCATCTCTTTGTCCTTGAAATGTCCTTCCATCACGAGCTGTGAGCGTAGATCTTGGGGGGGCTCGAACGTGGGCCACTTCGATCCCTCTCCTAGGATGCCATTCATCATTACCTAGCTATAGGAGGTGCCCATCGGCCCTCCTTCCTTCAGAGTCATGAGCCCCTGCGGGGCGAAGGTTGTAACAGTGCGCCGAAACCCTAAACCTAAGTTATGGATTCAAATAAAACTGGTAAATGGACAAAGCATGTTATTAGTCCCCGCCCTTGAACAATATTTTTTTATGCATTTGATAAAAAAAACATTTCAGACCTGACAAAGCCTGTTATTAGTCCCTTCCAAAGGGAACGACTATAACAATGAGTCAATCTATTGACTTTCTATTAGTTCAATACTTGACTTAAAATTTATTTTTATTGAACTTAACAAAATAAGAATAATTATTTTTGTTCTAAGACTTTTGTTGCCATTGTTGTGATGAGATATTTCTTTCAGATTCATTTCACTGGTTTTTTCATATTTTAAGTTTCTGACCAAACCAGTTTACTGCATCATCATAGAAAGTATTATGAAAAATGAAAGAAAAATGATTTAACTATTTTATTTTAATTAAAATAAATATATAAAAATTATTTTTCTTTCATATTATTCAACCTCAACTTTGAGGTGTTATTATTTTTAAGTCTTATTTCCATGAGGTACCTGCATTAACTTTGTACTTATGATCTATTAGAGGTTCAAAAGGTTCACCGCCCTTTTTCCCTTTGTCTATTCAGTGTTGTATTAACTTTGTACTTATGATCTATTAGAGGTTCAAAAGGTTCACCGCCCTTTTTCCCTTTGTCTATTCAGTGTTGTATTAGAAGCCCTAGTTATTATAACTCATAACCCACTCGAGGCAATAATCTTTAACTTTTCACTTAAACTATCAAATGCTCACCACCTTCGCCCTGTCAATGAGACTTAAGCTATTACACTATCTATTTATCCATCACCCTCATTGTCTATCTATTCTTCTTTGGTTTGGAGTACTATCATTTATTAAGATATGATGTTGCAGTTTGCAATGTTTCAGGCCGTTGCATCTAATATTAGATGAGATTTCTGATATTATATATATTATTTATCCAACTCCATATTGTCTCTCGAATGTTTTAGGCCAATGCATCTAATATCCAATGAGTTTTATGCTATTACAATATCTATCTATCCACAACCCTCACTCTTTATCTATTCCCGGGTTTGAGGCACGTCATTTGGAGAAGGTGTTGCACTATCTATCTATTCGCCGGTTTGGAGCACATAATTTAGAGACGGTGCTACAGTTGTGCAATGATTCGATCAAATGCAACTCATATCCAAGCAAGGTAATACAATCTATAACTTATCTTGTTTCTTATATCTTTTGTTCTCTATATAACATGTTGATCTATGAATTTTTTTGGAGACAAATACATAATAAACAACACAAGTTAATCTATTGTGTCCATGCTTTACCAGGAAACTCATATCAATTGCCTATGGAACTAGATTACAAAGGCAGACAAGTGCTTTCTCTGTCATGTATGTTAAATGAATTTCTTCTTATGTATGTACACACTACACTTTACCATACATTTTCCAGATCATTATCAAAGTTTGGCAAGTTCTTAAGGGAAGGCTAGAAGATTGTTATCTCAATATTCTAGCTTTATCTTAAGAAATTGTCAGTCATCCCTTAGGTTCTTGCTAGTCCCTTCCAAGACCTCAGGTTGTAAAGACGTCCAAGGTATCCAACCTTCATACTCTTTGAGTCGGTCTATTGAACATTTGATTTTTCACGATCCCTTTTTGAGATGGATTGAGCACTTTCCTTGTAACATCCCCAACCACCCACAGGCCGGGGCATGCTACCTTCAAGACCACCCTTGGACTTTGTAATCTTACTGATACCTTCTTTAATTAATAATAATGCATAAGATACAAGATTTAGCGACATGCACAACAATATCTAGCAAGCATGCATAATCTAAGATTTAGTTAAACAATAATTAAAATACACAACAGAATACATTGATACACAGATAATAATATCACAACAGAGAGCACTTATATTTATAAAAAGGTGATACCAACTGTGTGCAGACCAAGGACTTTCCACCCAACCATAGACACCATTTCTTCAAATCTCAACAACAGTGTCACCCCCGATCCAGGGCTATGAATCCACAAGGATGGTTTCAGAGTGTACTTGGGTTCCCAAACCAGTCATCTCTCAAGCTCTCACAGGTTTCCCAGCACCCACAACAATCCAAGTACCCAACTCTTTTCTACCTAGCCTGGCCCAAGAGAATGGACCTCCACCCTTCTCTACCACGCAGTCTCTCTCCTTTTTCTAGGGCCTCCAACACAACTGGTCCAGAATCTCAATGTTAGAACTCCCAGGACTCGCAGTTGTGAGAAAATCAGGGCACAAACCAATGCATCTCAGACATGCAGGCCCCAGGTCATGGTTGGATTGCACCAGTGACCATTACAGCCAACTATCCCGTGGTTGATTCTCAACAGTTCCCTTCCCTTTACCAAGCCAAGACGTAGGTGAGGATGGATCAATGGATGGGTAAGTGAGTGCATGGAATTGCGTGAGTGAAATGAGTGAGCGTACAGGAAAAAAGCGAGCAAGCCATCAGTCCAATGACCAACGACCATTGACCAACAACTCGCGACTAACCCTACAATCAAACCAGGTATGGGGAATCAAGAACCTCCTAGCCTTCTCCAAGAAGCTCACGTAAACAATTCCCTTCCTTAGAAAAAAAGTGTAATTAAAATAGGAATAAACACTTAGCCCCTCAAGCCCCCACTCTTGTGGAATCATACCCCTCTATAACTCTAGTCATTGTCCATCTAGCAATCAACAATGTGTTTATTATTAATAATGATAAAAAACATTACATGTCTTGGGCACACTGGCCTTTTAATAATTGTTTGGGAACTCTGCCCTCTGAGCATTGTAACAATACATTATTTAAAATGGGGGTTCAAAACTTGGCGTGATACATTCCTACAAGTATGCATTGGCATGATTTTGTCCCTCCCTCTTGCCTCCATGAGCCAGACTTTGCTATTTCCAATGATACAATACATTTTCTAACGCGTGTTATGTTTGTGCTAGACTTATCATTGTTTTGGTTTATGATGAAGCACAAAGGTAGGTTTTATGAGACATTGCTAGGATGGTTTCATTGGTTGTTTGACTACATCTAAGATTCAACCAACAAGTAAGTAGAGGTAAGTAGGGACGCATTTTTCATTTAGTGTATATACCATCTAAATTTCATGCTAGAGCAGTTCTATTTCCATTTGTATATATGTTTTCTTACTTTTATTTCATTGTATCATATATGAGCCAGGGGTGATATCACCACCCAAATGATTACTAATCAATTTTGTTGAGATCTAGCAGGTCACGGGTCATACTAGAGATGTTGAGGTTCTCATGCGCTCTACGGTGAGCACATGTCCTCGAGTTGGAGCCAGATGTTATCCCCTATCCTAGGGATAACTAAGGCGATTAAGTCTAGGACCCGTGGGCCTCAAGACTTAATCGNCGATTAAGTCTTGAGGCCCACGGGTCCTAGACATGGCGTATCGAAAGCCATATTGACGTGAGTCTAGCCCTGGAGGGCCCATCCTTCTTCTTCAGTACCTCCATTTTTTCAAAAAAAACAACATCAATCCCATCAACCTAGTTTTGAAGCAGCAGTGGAACTTTCTCCATGAGGTAATGAGTCCAAGTTTCGTGGTATGTGTCACTCTGATTCTCAAAGAATTTTAATATGTGCATTTAATTCTTTTTCGCATCATGATGTGTGCTTGGACTTTATGCCTTTTTACTTGTCCATACCTAGGGGGGATGAAAAAATGCCCAAGCAAGTTGGTTCCCTTAGGAGTGAGTTTCCATTGGGTGGGTTTATGAAAGGTAATCGTCCATTCCTTCCATACTTATCACTTTTCATCATCTTCCCTCTCATTTATTCCCTACATTGGTTCGAGCATTGGGTTTTCCAAGAGAGTAAGGGTTGTACCTTGCCTTGTGAGAAGAAGAGGATAAAATTAGACATAAAAAGTTAAAATCCAAATATCAAAACCTTGAGATTGTTCACCCAGGGATCCCTGAGAAAGCAATAAAAGGCTTCTCAGAAGGAAAAGAAGGGACCCATAAAAAGGATAAGACTCAAGACCTAGTTGGTGGATAAGGGGTCTCATCATGACCCAACCTATTAGGTACATGGACATGTAGCAGTATGACACTACTATTCATCTAGTCACCACACCGGGGCAGTGGATCTTGGTGACATAGATAAGATAAAGGGGGTCTCATCAAGAGCCAACCTTCTCATCTCCATGAAATGCTTGTCACCAAGTCAGGGAAGTATCCCCCAACTATTCTCTTGGAAGAAAAATAAATAAGACAAAAGTTAAAAATGCATTAAATGGGATACGAAACAATTTCATCCATGACAAGGTGCATCTCACCCTCTCTAGAGACACCCATAGGTAAGACCTACATTTACCTCTCATCACTGCACCCCTTTCCCAAACATCCCCACACCATCTCATGCACTTAAATGACCTAGATTGGTCTTCACCTGGAAACACCCCACACCTAAGGAGAATTGGCCCAATAGGACGTCCTGAAACCCTCTCCAAACCTGGCTTGTAGAATAGCATAACATCTTTGAGCACTTGTCTAGGAAAAGGGCGGTTTTATGCACATGTTTGGGTAACTTGATTATTAGATGTGATTGACATTGGTATGATCCCTGTGACTTATGAGCCCATGGAGGGTGTACTTGTTTTTGTTGTAGGACCACGCCCAATAGACACATACATATGGGGACATGATTAGCTCGGACCTTCATAGGGATAAAATCACACCAGATGGATGTTCAAATCCCAGCTAGGGGCATACATATAATAGAGGGTTTCACTGGAGAGAGAGGAGGACGTTCCACGAGAGACACCTTGGCAGGCCTGGACCTGGGGGGCTCTTTCCTTTCCCCTTAAATTTTGGCCTTGGGAGGCCCATGACCTCACCCTTGTGACCCTTGATGTCACCCAATGTCAGATGAACATGATTGAGGTAGTTGTGTGCCAACTGACATGTGTGGAATGATCTGAAGGCCTTAGAAGGCCTAACATTTTTCTCATGGATGTCAATGTCTCACTTATGAGGCCCAATGTCACCCTATAAGGGCATGATGTCACCTCTTCTGCACATTTTAGGGTTTAACTTGTCAATTTTATGTAAAAAAATGGATTTTTGATGTAACTGGCCATGTCAGCCTTTTTTGACATAATTTGTAATTAAAGGTCATTTGAATTGTATAAATAACGGAAAATCCCTTGTATTTTATCATCATACTTCACTCACACAAGTGTGAGGTCTGAAATTTGACCTCTTTAAGGCTTATTAGCTGAAATTAAGTGGTGCACAACTCTTGGAGGAGGTTTCTTTTGGTGTATCTTGGCATTTTCATGGTGGAAAGTCTTCAACTAGGGCATATTGCTAGATTTCTCTTAGTGAATGTAATTGAAAATATGCAATTCTTCTTTCTTTGAATGGTTATGGTATCTTTTTCCTTTCATTTACTAAGATTATGAAATTGCTAGTGTAAAATCCTAGGAGAATATACACATGTTATTGTCCTTATCTCAATAGCTATCCACTTACTTGATTTTTCTAGAATACGTATCCATTGAATCATGTGCTAGAGCCCTACCTTTGTATCTCTCTAACACCATTGCTTCATTAATAATTTATTTATCTCAAGTTTGAGCTAAAGAAGAAGGAAAACTGCTAGGGGCTAGGGTTACCTACTTCCTAGTAGTCATTTTCCTTCTAGAGTTTGATGATTAAGGCCTTGGGTTACCAACACCTCAATCATCCTCCATCTTATCCTTAGTTCACATATTATCATTTTTTTCCTTCAATATTGTTGCTGCAAAAAGTGACTCCATTAACCCTAAAGACATTGGTTTATACCTTACATTTGGTTGATTGATGAAAACAACCCCCAAACCATCTACCTCAATCTCCTTGCTAACTATTTCTAACCCTATATTAGACTAAATTACTAACATTATTGATGTTGTTACAAAATTAATCTACAACCATATATTACAACAGTAAACACTCCTAAAATCAAGTGTTAAAGTTGATTATTACATTGCCTTCTTAGCTTCTGACAAGTGCTACCATTTTGGGTCATTTTGAAGCTTGTTCAAGGAATAATTGTGAAGATATCATCATATATACATTGTTGTTATACATTTATGTTAGCTTCATCTTGTATATCAACTCATTTCTTTTATTAAAAGTCCAAGGTTTTACGAAGCACTAATATCAATTGTTACTTGCAAATAGTGTTTTCTTGTTGTCTTGTTCTAGGAAGGTACACTAAAGAAAATATTTGCTTCATATTATAAAAACCTTTGGGACTTTCTGAACAATGTGAATTGTGAAAGGGGAAGACCTTTCTTGATACTATTACCTTTGCCTTCTCAAACCCCCAGGTCATCGGGGACGTCTTCGCTAGGCTTTCACCCCTAAAGACAAAGAGGTGTCTTATTTAGGTGACAGTGATAGGACAACCTCCTGTTACACCAATTTAATGTTCATTTGCCTTTGGATTTTAGGAAAGTACAAATTGTGCAATAACATGGACTCATTCATTATTTATACTCTAGTAGTGTTTAGTGGGGGTGTTGGAGATATTACAAACTCACCCATATAATTATTGTCCTAAAGTTGATATTCCAATGTTGATAACACTTTCATAGATGAGAATATTCTCTTTAGATAAAATTCCCCTAGAAAATAGGGTGTTCCTCTTTAGTTCGAAGTCTTCTGATGTTTTTTCAGTGTTGTGCAACAGGGTGTTATATGTCACCACTTTCTACAAATATCGCACCATTTCTTCTAAGGCCCAACAAGAAATGGATTCGACTCACCGATCACTAGATAATTTCTCATTGTAGGGAATTCACACCGGTGATGACCTTCCAATCGACATGTGGTACACCATACATGCTCCTGCACCACCTTTGCCTTTGCCATCTCTTGCAACTACATTGTCAAGTTTGCAAGTTGGGATTGGGCCTATGTTGATCCTCTGGATATTTCTTCACGACCTGAGGTATCCTTTAGCCACAACACAATATCCATCGCCTCTACTGGAGTAGTCACATTATGTTGGGTGAGTGGGACTCAAATATGGGGAATAATCCTTACAATGAAGCATTCTATGTGTTTCTCATCATAGATCTGGAACGTCAACCTATCCAACAAGATGTTGAACCCTCAGTCATAATCGCATATGGTCTCTGTCAGTTGCTTCTTGATATCCTTAATCTCCATGATGCATTGAGATTCTAACTTAGGTTTCTAAAACTTGTTAATCATATCTCTCTTAATTTATGTTGGGGACTTTGTCTAGCCATCTCATGCAATGACCTTTTACTTCATGTATGACATTAAGGCTCTGTCCCTGAAAGTGATCAACAGGTGTGAAATATCATTTGTAATCCTCTTCATAGACCATGTAGCCTCACATGTAAACCAATGCTTCTCTGCATCATCCTTACCCATCCCATGGAATACATGTAGCCTCACAGTTGTTTCCTAATTCCCCATCCTCACTCTAGGATTGTGTCCTCCTGACTGACTACTTGATACTGGGGATATTGGTACTAAGAATCTCCCTCGATAAGTATTATTGACGTTTTACTCTTCACTCATATCTCCTCTCCTTGTTTCTCCTACTCTCGCTTCTACTATTATCACAATGTTATCTATTGTTCTTTCTTCTTAGATACAAATGAAAAAGGGGGGTGGTTCAAAAGGGAGTGCCTCCATTTTCTTCCATCATTTCCTGTGAGGGAACCTAGAGAGTTTCTCACCTGAAATCATGCAAGACCATCCACTATCTTTAACTCTGATTCTCGTCCTCTTGAGGGAATTTCTTCATCCTCTCCTACATTTGTGCCTCTACCCTATGAGTCATCCTCCTCTAATGTTGTGGCATCTCGCAATATCCAAGGGGGTATAACTTTGTCTTCTCGACCCCTACTACAACTAATTCTTGTATCTTCATCGATACCCTACACCTAATGTTACACCTCTTTTTTGACCTATCTTCATCTATGCTCCTCTACGGAAAATCACTCTCTCCCACACTTTTTCTTGGTGCAATATCCTTCCTCTTCATTCTAGGCCTGACCCCTCGTGTTGCACCCTTTGTTATTCTATTTCTTCTTCTTTTTTCTTCTTTCCTCCTTAACTCAATTCTTCTTGTGTATCTTTTGGATCTATCTATCCTATGCTCTTCTAGGTTCGTTCTCTCCCTCACCTCATCGTAATATATTTAGAATCCTCCTTAATATATCCACCTCCTCTCTGTATTCCCCCTTCTTTTCATTTCCCTATCACTAGGTGAGTCTAATAAAAAATCATGTCAGGCTCCATGCAAATCAACCCTTTTTCCATGAACAACATATTGATCCATAGAAAGATTTCTTCTAGCATCTTTTTTTGAGGACCTTCAGTAAACTTTATTTTAGCATTGCTAAAAGAATCACTATATTCTACAACAAACTCAATAATGTAACCTTCCTTCACTAGAGAAAACTTCAATTCAATTGGTCAAGCCCACTTATTTTCCAACACCTTCATCATATTCACTACAATATGGTATGAAACCAATGGTTCTTGAGGCCTCAAAGTAGTATTATTAGCAGTCTACCTCTTCAACTATTCATACAATAAACATGGAAATTCAACAAACAAAATTTCACACATATCATTGTAGATATACCTATCCTTCCATCAAGCCACCTTGGTCATCAAACCTTGAGTTTCTCACCGAGCAAACTCATCTTTTTTCATAATTCACCAATCTTGTATTTCCTCCAGATATAGATACCACCTCATTCTCTGCCTTCATAATGCAATGCAAAACCTTCAGGTCCCAACAATGGAACCATTTGTTGGATCGCTTGTGCACATCCTTCTTAACATAGTGGGGTTGATGACCTAGGGTTCATCTAGAGTTGACCAATAAAACCCCAAGGCCTCAACATATAAATCGTGAACCAAAGATTGAAGAAGGTTTCACCTGACATGCCATGAGAATCACATATATCATATGGCCTCATGTCGGTGATGAAGGGTTAAATTACATAGGGAATCCAATCAGGATGACATCATACATTCCCTTGCATTATAATTAAATATTAACAACATGTAACACTAACATATACACCCATTGGACAAATAATCAACACAGTAAATGACAAGAATAGTTTCATCTTGTATCATATCCATTCAAATAGTCAGATATAGGGACTGAGAGACTCATCACTTATTAGAAACAATATCGTACGCTCTTATACATTCTCTCAGTAGTTCATTACAAGGATCCATGTGCTTTCTCAAAATCTGCATGTATTGCTAAGTTGACTCTATTACATACTTCATACAAAACATGTTCTAGTTTCATACAAGACCATACACAAACAAACCCTTGCAAAAACTAGCGAGACTCATCTCTCGACCCAGAGAAGTCATAGCGAACCTACTTATTGGACAAAAATCAACAACCTTCTATGTGTCATCATTACTCACCTTTTGTTACCTTCTCTTCTTTATCTCTCTATCACTTTCAACTCTTCTCCACTCTCTCTACTAACTTCTAGTATGGCACTCTTTTACAAAGAAACACTTGAGCACTTCCTCACATTTCACATATGGTATCTAGTGTAAATCCACTAGTGTTGATTGCATTGTCTAACCTACATGAAGCTCAAAGCATTCAACCACTCAATCTAACCTATAAAACTAGTACATCTACAAACTTGTCAAGGTCATTTATAAGATTTCTACATATTCATATCTCACACTATATAAATTACTACATCCAAATGTGATAAGGTTATATTTAATTTATCCACCTACTTGTGATTACATTTGATACTTATTATTTTTTCTTTCTTAAAACTATTTACATAGACTTTCACATCGTCTTCAAAATCACATAGTGAATATTAATATCAATGATGGAACTCATTCACTAAAAGTTCAATGTAGCTAACCACAAACTCTTTTCTTTTCAAAACTTTCCAAAATTTTAATCAATAGTAAATCTTTTGGTAATGTTTTATTAAAACCTTATGATTCATACAATTAAAATTCAGTGACACTCTAGAATACAAAATTGAACTGTCCCTATATCCAAGATGGCACTACTTACGCATTTATAGTTTCTAAACTTAATCAAAATAAAATCTTATAAAATAAATAAATATGTAAAAACATATTAAAAAAAAAAACAAGGATAGATAGATTGAAAATCGTAATTTATATTAAAAAAATTAAAACACCAAGTTAAAACTGAAATTATTCATAATCAAGTTAGCATTGCTTCAATTGTGTCACATATATTTTGGATAACTTTCTAACATAATTGCTAGGGTAGGGTCCAATTCCTCACATATGTTTCGAGTCACAAACTTAAGCTCAGTGTAAAGACATTGCAAAATTTTGAAACAAGGCTAAGAGACGACTCTGGTTGAATAAGTTGGCTGGTATATAGTGATTCATTACGTTGGCTGGTATATAGTGATTATGGCTAAGAGCCATAATCATCTGTGTTTTTTTAAGCAATTGAAGGTTTGCTGTCAACCGACAAGTTTGTCATGAGAACTAATTATTTATGCTATTGGTCAAAACATTGTATCGTTCAAGGGGATTTTTAGCTTCTGCAATTCATCTGCATGAAGAG
>JASDQU010101438.1:76349-86526 GCA_032191745.1 Picea mariana | reverse complement strand
GCCATAATCATCTGTGTTTTTTTAAGCAATTGAAGGTTTGCTGTCAACCGACAAGTTTGTCATGAGAACTAATTATTTATGCTATTGGTCAAAACATTGTATCGTTCAAGGGGATTTTTAGCTTCTGCAATTCATCTGCATGAAGAGATGATTGGAATGATCTATATTATTAGGTAGTAGAATTAATAATTAGGTTGATATAAAGAATAACATATACAAATCCGAACTACCTTTTGTTCATATTAGAAGCAGGATATGTTTTGGTTTTGTGCTGACAGGAACTCATTCACCGCAGGCTAACTAACATTCACACCAACCCTAATTTTTCATATTCTTACCTGTCCATCAAATTTGATCTTGTTATGGTAGCAGTCGTTAAGAGAATTGCCACGGAATAGTTTTCGTAGGCTGGCCTTTAAAAGTAGTCATAGCGTTTTTGGAAGAGAGTACCCATTGCTGGGTATAGAAGGTCAATACGGCATTGAAACCAGGAGACAAAATGGAAGCCCAAAAGGTCATTGCCTTGTTTCTCCTTGTTATCATATCATCTGCGGGTGCTTATGCGAGTGATCTGCCAACGCCAGTGGACGGGCTTTCCTGGACATTTTACAATGCCAGCTGCCCCACCTTGGAATCAATAGTGAAATCCACTCTTCAGCCGCTGCTGAAACAAAATATCACTCAAGCGCCAGGGTTGTTGAGACTCCTTTTCCACGATTGCTTCGTGCAGGTTATCTACACATTCATACATCTCTATATGATTTTTCTTAACATTTTCTACACGACGATCTGGTTTTTCATTTTCTTTACGTGTAAAAATAATTAAATCGCTCGCTCTTTTTCCTATGATATCATGTTCGTATTAACATTGTGGAAGCTTCCGTCAGGGATGTGACGGATCGATCTTGGTAAACGGAACGTTTAGTGATCCAAGTGAGCAGCAAGCCACTACAAAGCCGCGGCGTTCGAGATCATCGACACAATCAAAGAAGCAGTAGAAGCTAACTGCAGCGGAGTAGTTTCTTGCGCTGACATCTTGGCTTTAGGAGCGTCCTACGCAGTATATATGGTGCGTACCTGAACTCGAAACTCCATTAAGCTTCTTAGATATGGATCGGTAACCAGATTCGGCAAGGCATCTACTGTTATTATTATAGATCCAGTTTTACTTTGGTTGCACCGACAGAAACTAGGTGCAGTTAGCTATGTCCTCTTACAGCTCATCGCACCCCAAGAGGTTTTACATAACAAAAGAAATTTGCTCATGTAAATAAACAATTTGCATGAATCGAACTTAATCCCATTTTGATTTATGGACCGGACCAATTTTTTTTCAACGAATCTATGCTACGCTAATAAAAAACCTTTGAATCTTTGGATGGAATTAGTTTTGTCTATCCCACTGTCCACAGCTTTTACTACTAAAATAGTAAGGAGATGTGATCTAACCATTTTTGTTTTTCTGTTTCCACAAATAGGCCGGAGGACCGGAGTTTCTAGTCCCACTGGGCCGCAGAGACAGCCTAACCTTTGCTAATCAAACCGTGACTTTGGCCAGTCTACCAAGTGCGACTTCAAATGTGACTGTATTGATGACCACTTTCACTGAAAAGGGTTTCGCTAATTTCACGGAACTTGTAGCGCTATCAGGTCAGTTTTCAATGCTAAGGCCAATCATTTCTATTAAAATATAATTTTAATCAATTACTTCATTCTATTCTGATGAACATTCTATATTCAGGTGCGCACACCTTCGGTATCAGTCAGTGCTCATTCTTTGTGGCTAGGCTTTATCCAACAAAGGATGCCACCCTCAACACAACCTTCGCAAAGGAACTTAACCAGACATGTCCCACAAACGCCACCGTCAATACAACAAACTTAGAGATACTCACTCCAAATGTATTCGACAAGAAGTATTACGTTGATCTGCAGAACGGAGAGGGCCTCCTCACCTCCGATCAGGATCTCTACAACGACTCCCGAACGCGACAGATTGTTAGCGGCTTTGCGCTGAACCAGACCTCCTTCTTTCAACAATTTGCACTCAGTATGCTGAAGATGGTTCAGCTCGATGTCCTTACAGGAATCAACGGAGAAATTTGAAAAAACTGCGCAGTTCGCAACACTACTACCTCCTCGTATATCATAGATCCAGCAATAAGGTTGCCGTCTTCCTCCTCCTCTTCTTGATGGTATGTTGTGGTGAGGTAATGAGCAATCAAATCCTTCTTCGACGTCCATGTAATAAGTTCTTATAAATAAAGGTATAATGGGAATACCTTGAGAATAAATACCGTCATTATGACAAATTTGCAAGAAAACACAATCACACAAAATATAAAAGACACGGAGATTTAAGTGGTACCGGTTGCCTTATTCTTCAAATCGTGGAGATTACGGTAGCTCACTTCCATTAGTTGTCTGCCTCTATGGGCAATATTCTATCTTGGTCTCAATAGTTACAACCAATGCTGAATAATAGGATCTCAATTCTATCTTTGGAATTTGTTGTCAAGGTTTAACATTTTCCACCTTAACAACAATTAACCGTTGCTCCTTCTTTTGTTCATCACCTTTTCTACAAGCCAAGAGAAGCCAAGCACCATCATAGCTTCTCTAACACTATTGGTTTTGTGAACATGTCTGCGCAATTCTCTTTTGTATGCACTTTATCAAGAGAGACTCCACGTTCATCAATGACCTGTCTTACAAAATGGTACTTGATAGGTATATGTTTTGTTTTACTGTGGTAGGTTGGATTCTTAGCGAAGTGAATAGCACTTTGACTATTACAAAGTAACTTTACTTTGTCCTACATCCTTCCAAACTCACCAAACAAACCTTTCAACCAAATCGCCTCTTTGAAAGCATGTGAAGCACCTACCTATTATGCTTCTGTAGTGGATAAAGCAACAATGTTTTGTAGCTTTGACATCCAACTATTATCTCTACCTGCAAGAGTAAAGACATATCCTGAAGTTGACCTTCTTTTCTCCAGATCACCTGCAAAATCAGAATCAACATATCCACAAACCAATTCAAAACCACTGTTACAGGTGATACAATAATCGCTTGTGCCTCTCAGATACTGAATCACCCATTTCAATGATGCCCAGTGCTCTTTACCTGGATTTTCCATATCCCTGCTGACAACCCCAACTGCATGTGAAATGTCAGGCCTTATACTAACCATCGCATACATTAGACTTCCTACTGCATTAGCATTCGGTATTCGAGACATATATTCATTTTCTTCTTTTGTACTAGGACATAAACTTGAAGAAAGATTAAAATGGGAAGCCAAAGGGACTGAAACTAGTTTCACATCATTCATACCAAAACTCAAAAGTATCTTCTCAACATACTTCTATTGTGACAACCAAAGCTTACCATTCCTCTTGTCTCTGAATATCACCATGCCAAAAATATGCCTTGTTACTCCTAGATCTTTCATATCGAATGTCCTAGCCATCTGAGCCTTTAACCTGCTGATCTCAGTTATGCTTTTTCTTGCTAAAAGCATATCATCAACATACAATACTAAGATAATGAATATGCCATTATTCAATTTCTTAAATTAGACACAATGATCATACTCGCTCCTTGTATAATTCTGGCTCACCATGAAAGAGTCAAATTTCTTGTACAATTGTCTGGGCGACTGCCTCAGACCATACAATGATTTCTTGAGCCCGCAAACAAATTTCTTGTTGTGATTATGAACAAACCCTTCAAGTTGTTGCATGTAGATCTCCTCATCCAAATATCCATGTAAGAAAGCAGTCTTAACATCTAGCTGCTCCAACTCCCAATCAACAAAAGAAACCAATGCTAACACACTTCGAATTGAAACAATCTTAACAACTCGTGAAAAAATCTCATGAAGGTCAATACCTTCTTTCTAGGAATATCCTTTCGCAACCAGCCTTACTTTGTACCTTTCCACGTTATCATCAACACCCTTCTTCATCTTGTAGACCCACTTGCAACCTACAATTTTTATGTCTCTTGGAAGTTCTACCAGGTCCCATGTGGCATTGTTCTCTAATGCCTTCATTTCATCCTTCATTGCTTCTTTCCATTTATCACTGTTAGAACCCTTCATAGCCTCCTTATAGCATGAAGGTTCATCATCATTAGTACTTAAAGAAACTGATGAAACAAAATCATCATACCTTCTTGGAGGATTTTTGACCCACGTAGATCTCCTTAGGGAAGTTTGTGGCTCATCCACATTCTGTTGATTGTTATCATCAACCATGTCTTCCTCTGCAGGAAACTCTTCATGAACATCTTCAGAAACTTGTTCATGTTCAATTTCATTTGTATTTGAACTGGTTTCAAACTGAATCTGTTGATACTTAGGTACTTATTCTTGTTTCATTTGAACATCTATATCTGATTTGATGAGATGTGATTCATCAAATATTATATCTATGTTAATGGTGATCTTGTGGGAATTAGGATCCCACAACCTGTACCCCTTAATACCATCACCATATCGAACAAATATAAGCCCTTTTTATTTTGGATCTAATTTAGAACGCTGATGTTTCGGAATTAGAGCATAGGCTTCACAACCAAAAACTTTAAGATTAGAATAATTACAAGGGTGACCTTTCCATACCTCTTCAGAAATATTGCACTCTATTGTTGTTGATGGTGATCGATTCACCAGATAACATGTTGTAGTTACTACTTCTGTCCATAGTTCCTTCTACAAGTTGGCGTTACTAAGCACACTCCTTGCTCTCTCTAGAAGCATCTTGTTCATGCGTTCAACAACTCCATTTTGTTGAGGAGTATAGGTAGTAGTTTTATGCCTATCAATCCCAAACTCTTTGCAATAGTTCTCAAATTCCATTGACGTAAATTCACCACCATTATCAGTTCTTAAACATTTAATGGATCTACCAGTGCTCTTTTCCACTAAATCTCTAAACTGCTTGAAAATTGTAAATACATCAGCCTTACTTTTCAACATATAGATCCACACCTTCCTAGAGAAATCATCTATAAAACTAACAAAGTATGATGATCCTCCATATGAAATAGTAGGGGATGGTCCCCAAACATCAGAATGGATACAGTAAAGGATTCCCTCACTGGTGTGTCTTCCAATTTTAAATTTCTGCCTATTCTGTTTTCCATAAATACAATGCTTGAAGAAATGTAACTTTAAATACTTTAGACTAGGAAGTAACTTGCGATCAAATAATACCTTCAATCCTTGTTCGTTCATATGGCCCAACCGTTGATGCCACAATCGAACAGAGTCACTGTCTTTCTCAGATACCACTGTCACATGATCTGACTCAGTTCTTCCTTCTAACAAAAATAATTTACCAGCCTTGTTCACTTTCATAACTAGTAGGATTCCTTTGTAGACTTTCATGACTCCACCTTGAACAATACTCTTATATCCTCTAGTGTCTAAGACTCTCAAAGAAATTAGGTTCTTCCTAAGCTCAGGTACATGTCTCACATCAATTAGTATTTTAACAGTTCCATCAAACATCTTAATTCGAATGCTACCAATTCCCACAACTTTACATGATATATCATTTCCCATGGAAACTATTCCATCATCTATAGACTTCTAAGTAATAAACCAGTGTATATGAAGACACATGTGATTTGAAGCACCAGAATCTAATAACCATTGTTGATCATGACGTGAAGCAATACTAATTGATAAAACTTTATTAGTCATACCTGAACCTGTTGTTGAACCTGTTTCAGTTGCGTTTTCCTCCTTTGTCTCCTTTGGATGGTCTTATTTGGAGGCTTGTTGTCTCTTCCAAAAATCCTTCTTCAGGTGTCCAGATTTGCCACAAAACCAACACTTAAGTTTGCTCTTCTTTCCCTTCGACTTTGACTGAGAGAAATCCCTCTGACTGTGTCCTCTTTTTTTAGATCGTCCTCTAATCATCATCATGTCAGATATAGAGGTTTCAAGATTGATTTCTTCTTTGTTTCCTCAAATAGTAAAGCTCCAACAATATCATCAAACTCAATACTTTATGTTGAACTGAAACTAATAGAGGTAACAAAGTTATCCCATGACATGAGAAAACAACACAATAATGTAATTGCCTTATCTTCAAATTCGAATTTCACTCCCATGCTATCCAACTGGACTAAAAGGGTATTAAAAGTATTTAAATGATCGTTTATTTTCATACCTTCCTTCATGCGCAAACTGTACAATTGTCTTTTCAGGAAGATCATGTTCGTAAAGGATTTCGTCATGTACAAGCTTTCCAGCTTCGTCCACAAACCGATTGTTGTCTTCTCTGAGACAATGTTGAAAAAAACATCATCGGCCAAACACAGGCGTATGGCAATCAGTGTTCTCGCATCGATCTCCTGTTCTCGCACCGATCTCATCCCAGTCTTCATCTTTTATGGTCGCAGGTTTTTTTGCTTTTCCCAAAAGCACCTTCACCATGCCTTGTTGCATGAGCAGATCGTGCATCTTCACCTTCCAGATCTCGAAATTATTCTTTCCATTGAACTTCTTGATTTCAAATTTGGCACTCTGAATTTTCACCATTAGAAGAAGAAACGATTCCAGCAAAACACCACTGCTTATAATAACCAAGGCCCTTTGAAAAAATAATGTGAAAAAATAATGATTTAAACTTTATAAGGTTTCATAAAAGATTTAATAAAAAATCCTTTTTCTAACCTTTCCTTTTATTAAATAAAAAAAAAAAAAAAAAACATGTTTTTAAAATCCTACATGTTATTGAATTGTTTAAAACATTCACCTCACCTTCTATTAAAACATCCTCCACTATTATAGAAATATGCCATTCGTCCTTCCTTTAAATATATGCCACACCCTTTTGAATATATTCATACCATTTAAAAGACTGCCAATTTTTAATTTGAAGATCCGCACGCCTACCTTTATATATTTGTCAGCGCTGAAATGTCAATAATTTGAAGGTCTGCACGCCTACCTTTATATATTTTCCAGCGCTGAAATGTCAATACTGGAATTTCATAAGTGCACCAATAAATCATCGCTTCCCTTATGTAGCAACCCTAGCATTGTGTTGTAAACAACGCTCCCTTACATTGCTCCACTCCCTGCATTCCCATCAAAACACATAGCCCATCACTGCTGCTCCTCCACGCCCGTGACCTCACATATCTCCAACGTGCCCCCTCTCTGATACCACTTAATATAAGTGAAAATTTGGAAAACACAATCACACAGAATATAAAAGATACAGAGATTTATGTGGTTCATCCAAACGTTGAGCTACGTCCACCAAGAAGAGGTATCAGTTGTTTTATTCTTCAAATCATAGAGATTATAGCATCTCACTCCCACTCTGTGTTTGCCTTACATAAATTTATATACATTTACATAAGAAACTAATTATTAAATACAATCTTATCAATATTCTAAATTCGTCTCAATAATTACAACCAATGTAGAATAATAGGATCTCAATTTTATCCTTGAAATTTGTTGTCACCGTTTAACATTGATGACTGATCCATTTCCTTGTGGATGTCTCATTTTCTTCAGTCAAATTCAAAGGCGAAAATTTGTGAGAGAAGAAATCGCGAAAACGAACCCAGGTATAATAGTAGCTTACCCTAATGGTTTTAAACTCTAAATTTTCGATCCCCTCAACATATCAAGCGAATTAAGATATTTAATGTTTTTTTTCACTATAAATTTCAACCAATACCAAATTTTCACCTGCAACTCATCGACTTAATAAAAAATCTTAAGATTCTACTCGAAAGGCTAGAAATTTCAGCATTTCACAAATTAACGACGTATGGGCCTAAATAAAAATGTTCAAGTCCTCCTATAAAGACTTCTAAAAATGGTTTCCCACTTCAAGCAATAAAATGTTGAGGATACCAAAGCCCTTATATCCATCAATGAGACCGAAGATCAACCATAATAAAAAATTTCATATTTTCACTAATATGAATTAAGATAATAGTGTGTGCAACATAATTACCATGTCGGACATAGAAGTTATCTGATCTTTAATCATGCATTCACATATTAATAAATTCAATAAAATCAATTTTAATCAAATTGCGCACAATGAATAACGGAACACAGAAACAAAATCGTTGGGTCTAAACGATTTTTCAACAAAATTTTGAAAAGATAATTTTTTAATTCGTATACATTTTGGCTCTTTTTCCATAATATTATCAGTTTAATTTTGTTCAAAATCCTACAAGAATCCGTAAATTTGAATAATTAAGTCTGTGATTCATTAGTGAAGATTAACTTGGTAATGGTCCATTTACTATAGCAAATATGATTACCCGTTGTTTGTCCTATTAAGACAAAGGACCCCCTCCACTTATTGATCTGGATTTGAACTTGTGATCTATTAGGAGGAAACACATGGTCTTTACCATTAGACATACTCAAGTTGTATAGTACATTGCTAACATTCAAGAAAGAAAAAAACTCATTGCAAGTCCCAATAAGAAAGGAAAACACCTACTTATTGCTAATATGCTCAATAGGTTTAACTCTTTGAAAATATATTATCATGGTATAAATTATGTTGATAGGTGTTCCCAACTGAAAATATGCATTATGGGAAACCCAATATGGGACAAAACCCAACCAGAAGGCGATGCCTACTCTATTTTATTCAATTATGGAAAACAAGTACAAAGACATAGACACTCACTATGGAGTTTCCTCATACACTTTGACTTGAAGGGCTACTATGCATTTTCCTACCACTCTTATTCTCTCAAAGTACCACTTATTATATGCTCTCGTCAACTATGGAACAAGTACAATACAAAAAAATGAAACCCTTTGACCTTTTTCTATCAACTCTGGAACAAGTACAATACAAAAAAATTGAACCCTCTGTCCTCCTAAAGGCAAGTATTTAACATAGCAGGATACAAATAGAGGGTTTTGATTTTGACTTCATAAACTCTCAATTATTAATTGGGTTTGGACCTTATAGAATATTTTTAAAACCCACACGTGGCTAGCTCCATATGTGTGAAATATGTGTTTTTTGACATGTCTCACACCATGGTGGTCAACAATGTAGGCTAACTTGCAGGAGGCATATATTTATTTCTCATACAACCTTTGTTTGGGGTGTTTTTCGTAATCTAGGGCAAGGGTGTGTGTACAAATTCTCGACATTGTAACTCCAAAAAATCACATTTAATATTTCAAAATGGCTTTGGAAGATTTCGGACCTCAATTTTTCAATTTAGGACCTATGACTAAAATGGCAAAGCCAATTCCTCCAACTTGTTTTCACCCAAAATTCATTAAGATAGATGATGAATTATATAATGATCCATTTCCAATTATACCTTATGTAAATATAACTTTTTTTTTTTTTTTGTTTCTAATCACAAATATAGATAATCTAAATAAGATTTATAAAAGAAAGCATATTCTCATGATCTCCACTCAATCAACGAATCAGATTTTATAAATTATCTCTCTTGCATTCTTCGATCCATGCGTTTAACATTACAAAGCCTCATTACCTAAGATTACCAAGTTTTGGGATTAGAAAATTTATGGCAAGCGCTACCCCTTCGTTTCTCCACTTCTTCTCCACGTATTGGTGGCGATAGTCAGATAGTTGGTTATATGGCTAATGTGTCATATAGTAGGTTGTATGGTTAACGTGGTGTTTGGATAGTTGGTTATATGGCTAACGTGGCATATAGTAGGCTGTATGGTTAAAGTGGTGTTTCGAGTTTTGTTGGTGTTTCTATTATGGCAAAATTTCTTGATATGGACACAATCTGAAGCTATGTTGTTTTGTCTTTTTAAAAAACCAACACTCATCACTGCAATGTTATTTCAACATGTTAGATGCCATCAGATGAATTTTAATGACTTTAGGGCTTACAAGTGGGAGAATTTGCCGAGAAAGAAATAGCTTGCACTCACGAACTCGCCATTCAGGTAAGAGATTGTCTTTTTCAATATACATCTTAATCTCAAATGAATTTTCTTCATTTACCTGTTTTGAGTACATAAGTTTCATAAATGTTAGTATTACCCCCGACAGGTCATAAACATATTTGATAAAGCTTTGAAATCTAGAGGAGGATAGACTCCTTTGATTTCCCACTGCATAACATCCTTCACCTTGAATGCATCAGTCCAACGGAACTGTCATTTCCG
>JASDQU010101438.1:37770-72449 GCA_032191745.1 Picea mariana | reverse complement strand
CCTATAAAATATTTGGGAATGCATCTAAACTCAGGTCCCATTAGACAAGCAGATTGGCAAGATATTATAACCAGAGTGGAGAAACGAATACAGAATTGGGCATTTAGAGCCTTGAACGCACCTGGACGCTTAATTCTATTGAAATCGATCATTCAAGCATTACCAGTATACCAACTTTTAGGCAGAGCGTGTCCGAAAGGTATATGATCTGCCTTGGTATCTATGTTTAACAGATTTCTTTGGCAGGGAGCGCAAGATAAACGAAAATGGGCATTGATATCGTGGGATAAATTACTTCAATTAAAAACAGTAGGCGGGCTCAGCCTTAGAGACCCTTTCATTTTGAACAATGTACTTGGCGCTAAGTTATGGTGGCGATGGCTAATGGGAGGGCCGGACCTATGGAAGAACATCTGGCAAACAAAATATGGTATGCCACGCACAGTCTCTGGCAGATTGAAGATCGACAGAGTGCCGAAAGGTTCTTTAATTTGGAATTTGGCTACAGCCAACAGACATTTAATTAGAATTCACATCTTTTGGGAGATAAGGGACGGAAGTACAACCCTTTTCTGGGAGGATTCATGACAACAGAGAGAAAAACTATTCACTCGATTAGATTTGGGGGAAATTTTTTTGTATACAAACACACCAGCTCATCGTTTAGTACAGCATTACTGGTGTCCAAACCATAATGATGCCTGGAGGACGTGGAAAGATAAAAATGGATGGGAGGCAGCCCCACCTACACAGCAATGGGACAATTTCACCAAAGAAMTGAAAACAAGGAAACTCAGACGAGTTACAGGGTCASATATRTTGAGATGGGGTTATACAACAAAAGGACAGTTTACAATTAAAGAAGGGTACTACATCCACTCACAACAAATTAACCAAATTTCTCAGCCACTGTGGAAAAATATTTGGGCACTAAAACATTGGCCTAAAGTAGAATACTTCCTGTGGATTTTAAGCCATTATCGGATCCTGACATGGGAGAATCTTCAGAAAAGGGGTATGATAGGAACGTCGTATTGTGTGCTTTGCCATGTAGATAATGAAACCACTAAACATCTCCTCAATACTTGTCCGGTGATACAACCGATCTGGAGAGATTTGGAGCTCCTGTTTCGTCAAACGGACAAAAATAATGCTAGTATCGTTGAAACGATTATCAACTGGAGGAAAGGACGATATCACGGCCAAGTAATTAATCAAGCATGGTCACTTTCATTAGGCTTCCTTCTATGGAACATATGGAAAGAAAGGAATCAACGTATCTTCCAAGATATAGGCCAACCCCTGCAGCACATATGGCATCGTACTATTGAAAACATTCGTGAAACCATCCTTGTTGAAACATGGTCTGATGAGGACTGGAAAGCAGTGGGCATAGAAGCCTATATTTTACAGCAACTCAACCTACAACCTCAGATGCTTTATAAAGGATTATGGAAATATAAACCCCCCGAACACACTATTGAGGAACATTGGTCACCTCCACAACCAAGTTTTATTAAACTCAATTATGATGGAGCTTCTAAAGGTAACCCGGGTTAAGCTGGAGCAGGAGGGCTTTTCCACAACTCCCAAGGAACAGTTTTCTGATTTTATGCAATGGATTTGGGCCATGCCACAAACAATGAAGCAGAGCTTATGGCGGTAAAGCAGGGCCTCATTATTGCTATCAGAGAACACTATCACAGAATTATAGTGGAAGGGGATTCAGCGATGGTAACTGGAGTTATTCAGAAGATGCAACAAGGTACCCCTTGGGAGAAAATCACCCAAAGTTGGAGGACAGCCGCTCTTATGGAAGAGGTAAGTCAATTGTTGAAGAAGGTTCAGTATTTACTCCCTAGCCACATCAAAAGAAAAGGCAACGCTGCAACAGATTTCTTGGCCACTTGGGGATGTCAGAATACAGAGCGTTCCATTGATGCTTGTCAGCGCCAAGCAATCTGGGATGTGGAGTTACACACACTTCAACTGATTGTCAACAAAGATCTTCAACCCCAATCGAGGTGAACAACTGGCTAATAGGATATACTGTCCATAACCATCATGATCCACCGCCAAGCTCTATCAAAAGTTGTGGTGCTCACTTGCACTATATATCATCAGCTTGAACATGGTGCAGCAGTAGGACAGCTAGTTAATGCGTTATATAGGATAAAGAGACAATTTCAATTTTGGCAAGCCTTCAAAGCACTTAGACAGCTAACAGACCTGGTTTCCTACGGGCAGGTTGAGGCCAAAATATAAATATTTTAATGTAGCCTGTTCTGCATATATAAATAGAAAATAGAAAGGTACTACCTAATTTACAAAAAAAAAAAAAATTTGAAGAATATTCAAACATCACATATCTTGAAGGCCACTAGACCACACTTGATAAATTTAAGTCATGGCGGCGATTTCTTCATTTTTTTCCCATCACTATGCAAACAATGTAGTGCAACCGTGGCACAATCGACTTCAGGTAGTAAACTGGTATCATATGCCATCTTCGTCGTTGGATTTGTGGCACCTAATCCATGAAGTCGTGTGATTACTCTTACGGTGAACTACGCGACCTTCCAATGGCTCTCCAACAAACTATGGTGACTTTCTTTGCGCTTCAGTAAATTGGGGATGGCTCCCTCGGCTATTTATACTGATATGGGGATGACTCTCACCCAAATAGTGTCCCCTCAATTACATAAACCCTCGATCGGAGATTTCTTTCTATCTCTAGTCGATCCACATCCTCCTCTCTGTCTCTACACCTCGAAATTACTCTAAAATGTACAGAAATCACCCCCTCGCTAAATTCTTCTCCAAAATTTGCATGGAAACTTCTCTTTCACACAAATTTCAACGAAAAAAAAACTGCTCTGCACCCCAAGCTTTCGAAAGCCTATGCTATTGTGCGTGCTCTCTCCTCGAGTGGAAACATTTTCGTTGATTCTTGCTCGTTATTGCTCTCTACTTGAGATCTCAAACCTTTACACTCTCGGCTCCTTCAATAAAAATTCAACCATTTGGCTCTGAAATCCTCGACTTCCTCTTTGCACCATCAAACTATAGTAAACAATTGGAATTGATATCAATTTGATTGACAGAGAAACATATATGAGTAACTATACTTGTATAACAACTCGATAAAAAACACAATTAGACCAATACCCTCAATTGAGCTATGTCTGTGAGACTGACTTGATCAATTTGTTATCCATTGAGATGTTCCAGGTTGAAAATGGAATGATGAGCCTTAAACTCATCCTTTTAGTAAGTAAAATTATGCAAAAATTGGGTAAGTTTTTTTCTCTTTCTTATAAAACTCTCCGTCCTCAAATAGTCTCACTCTAGATATTTAACGCCTTCAAATCTATAAGGAATTTCTCTATGAGTGCTTCAGATAATTTTATTTTTAAAATAGCAAATCTCATTTTTGGAAAAACCATGGAAAATTAGCCCATGAGCGAAATTTAGCCCCTAAAATCATACTTGTTGTAGAGAATGAATCTTATATCTTGTGGGCATAGAATAATGTGCCGAGCAATTAAGAATTCAACAATTCTAACACATACAATAGTTCATTAAAGCTTGCATCAAATAGTTACATCTTCAAATATTCAAATCATCTTAATTCAACATTTCTAACACATACAATAGATAATTAAAACTTGTATCAAATAGTTACATCTTCAAATATTTAAATCCATGTAGGTACACTCTGCACATTATTAAACATATGAAAAAATGATAAGAAGTGATCATTTGTTAAGAGAAAATCACTTCAGTATCATAAGCATACAACAAATAGTAACATTGAAGATGTAATATAACTTGTTGCTTAAGATTTTGTTAATAGAGATCTGATACAATAAGCCAAAAATGAGAGGGGTGGTATTTACAAGAGTACAATCACAAAAAGAGAAGAGAGACTGAAAAATAATGCAGGGGATCAATCTCATGAAGCATGTAGCCTTAATTATTTGTCTATGCTTGAGGATTGTGATCAAACAACTTTAGTTCTAAGAAACGCATAATTCTCCATAGTACCAACCCAAAAAATGAGCTTCTTATCTTTCTTTATAGCCTATTCATTTGTGAGAAAACCATTCATCTAATCCAATACTTGTTCTTGAAAATGAATATTGCTTGTTAGATTCTTAACACTTTCTAACAAATTTTTACTCGGTAAAAATAACTTTTTACCCCAGAGTTAACCGAGTGATATTGTTTTTGGGTGTGTTCTCTTTTTCTAATTGAGCTTATGTATTTATTTTTATGTATGGCTCAATTGATTCCCATTGTTACGTTGAACATCCTCGAGCTTGATAGGCGAGAGGGAAAATTGATTCTTTCCACTCAAATGACATCATAGAACAAAGCAAGGCATAATTGACCAATTCATAAAATATTTTGTCTCAAGCTTCTCGAGTGGACCAATCGGATTGAAAATAGTACCTTAAGACAGATTATAGGGTGTCCCACTACTCTCAAGTTTGAACTAATGATATCAAATAAGGAAATTCCCTCCCATGCGAAATGTAGAACACACTCTCCCAACATATGTAGCCAATATGGTTGATTATACTCTCCTATGGGGAGGGATTGTGCATGTATCATCTATGACACATGGAATATCAGTAACTCACCTTTAGAAAGAAAATTACCCAAAGATAATTTTTCCTTTGCTTCTTCGACTTCTTATTATAAGAGCTCGATATGTGCTTATGGAGACACTCACGGGGTGAAATGATTCATCACACCTATCCTGATATGGTGAGATTTAGATCTTGCATGTGTGTGTGTATGGAAAATGATTATTGTCCTCTGTCAATTGTAGGTAACAAAATGATGATTAGCAAGTACATGGAGGTGTGAGTCCAAATGTCACATTGAAAACCCTCCTATCCATCAAATGATTTGGCACATCATCAGTATATATTTCGCTCGTTCGATAGAATCCCTCCTCGTGCCTTTATAGGAACACATGTCCTTTTCCCAATGGCTTAAATATTTTGAAATTTTGTATGGAGGCACGAAAATTTTGGTGATGTCATCTTGGTCCCACAAAAACGTGGAAGCTCCATATTGTTCTATGTCAACACTAATGTGGCTTTGTATTCAGTCTAGATATAGTTGATCTTGATATGTTGGCTACAATTCACAATGGTCCATCTTGATACACATGGTAGCCTTGGAGTGACTTTGATGATTTCCATTCTCGCATGCCAATCTATCCCTGATTCTCATGAGTGTCCCAGGTGGCATGTTGTGTTGGCTCCAGGTGGCATTGAGTGAGTAGTGACGCAGCCCCCGCTTCCCTCCCGGGGATCTACAACCTCCCGGTCTTGGATCTTCAAACTCCTGTGACGAATTAACTCTTCGAGCCTTCAATAGACTCAAAATACTCAACACACAGGTCCCTTTAGTGTTACCCATAGGGTCAAACTACCAGTGACTCCGCTCTCCAACGCTCTTAGTAACACCAAATTCTTGAGTACTAGCCTCGCGCTAGTCTCTTCTTCCTAAGTGACCACAGGCTATGACCGTGTACCATCCCATTAACGATTTTGGGCTTCATATATATCATGATCTCTAAATTCAATTCTTCTTGAAGCGCTCTCCTCCAAATTTCCAGATCTTTGTCGTGTGCCTCCGTGGATTTTGATGGCCCAACTATGTTTCGGGTTTCACAACTTTGTGACACTCCTGTTCGCCTCACACACAAACCTCCAGACTTTGGACTTCCATATTTCCTAATTTGTTTCCATGTGTCCTCTTCGTAATCGATGGTTGAAATTACTTCGCGAGTTCGCGGCTCTTCTCTTACAACACCTCCAAACTTCTCGAACCATGAAGTGATGAAATGGTTTCCGACCAGCTTTCGCGTAATTCTTCCATATCTGATGGTCTAGAACAATCTCACCTCCCTCTAGAACAGATCTGGTTCGTGGATTTTGGGAAACCTTAAAGGATTCTTCCCCTTGAAGATTTCTCACCACTCTCCCTTCTAAGCTTGTATTTCCTCGACCTTTTTTGTTCCTCTGAACTCTTTATTCGACACTTAGTTGAATTTTCATCCTATGCAGGCCTTGTGTCAGGTTCTCCTCCACAACTCAATTTCCTTATGGATGATTGTGCACACTTTGTGACTTTTCTCCAACCACTTCTTTGCAACTAAATTCACACTACTTCTCTTGATATTATGATTCTAAGACTCTGTCATGCAGTCCTTGTGAACAAACTTCCTTCAATATTGACCACTGAAGGATGACCTTGCACTCCTTGCAACAATTCCTTTTACACTTGATTGTTCCTCCTGAACAATATGAATCTGAGAGTAAGTCCTCCTACATGCCAACTTCAACTATCCCAACTGAACCTCTAATCCAAAACAGACATGGTCACACACTCCTTGTGGATGCCTATGCACTCTTTGCATACAGAAGTTTCACTTTACCTCTTATGATCTTCGAGTCAAAACAGACTGGTTCATGCACACCTTGTGGATGCTATGCACACCTTACACTCGCTCATAGAAGAGAAACAATTGAAACTTATTCAATCTTCACAGTGACTCATGCATTCAACCATGTAAATGCATTCATAAACCACAAGAACAACAAATAATAGAGGATTTTTGAATAAGCATAAATTCTACCATTCATTCATCTAGATAAACACAACAACACCATACATTTGGATCAATGATCCTATGTTATATTCATTCAACAGTCATATACATGGGTTCATACATTATTCTTCAATGCTGTACAACATATACAATAGATTCAACAGCTCATCGACAAATAGAGAGCCAATAACCTTTTCTACAATGACAATCTATACAATAGATTCAACAACCTTCTCTCGGCAACAATACAAATATTTATACAAGAGGGCTCTTCAAGTTATTCCCTCCAGCAACTCTAGGCTATCTTATTGAAATAAAAGATTTCAACTACTTGATATTTATTACAATGAATATTTGAGTCAGACAAATAAGAGCGAGAGCTCCAGATATGTACTACAATCTTTAGCATTAAAGAAAAATACATTCCCTCATTGATCTTATGCGATGGGTCAGCTTCCAAACATTAAATATGTTCATAAATCAAAATATTTTCTAGATATTACATTAATATTCCAACTTTGGAATTAAAAAATAATTCAAAATATGCGTTAGTGCACCCAATTGTCCTCCACACGCACTTTTCTAGCTATTCTCCTGCATCATACTCCTTTGGCTAAAAAATTCATGGACTCTTGTCCATGATATCTTACAATGACATTCCAAGCTTCTGTATGTTCTCTTCACCAACCCAACTGGCGTATTCTATTAGGTGTCCTTTGCACTTTACTAAATACTCAAAATATGTTTTCCTTCGGGTCTTATTTACAATCTGTCGACCCACGATCTTGTCCATCTATGGCTTCTCTGCTACAAGAATCTGTTTCTTCCACTGGATCCTTTTATGATCTTCTGATCCTATGGTTTCATCTTCAATATAAGGATACAGGTCTACAATGTTGAATATGGGAGATATACCCACATCCTCTGGTAGTTCTATTTCATAAGAATTCTCACCAAATCTTCTCAGGATTTTGCACGATCCTATCTTCTTTAGCTTCATCTTGTTGTATGTTCCCCTCGGAAACCTCTCCTTCCTTAAATGTGCTATAACTTGATCTCCAACTTAAAATTGAATTTTCCTCCTATGTTGATCAACCCTACGCTTACACTCATTGGTGTTTCCATGCAACTGTTCCTTAATCTGATCATGGAACTTATGCATTTCTGCAGTGAAGTCTTCATCTCCGATGCTCTTAAATTCATTCTGCTCCAGGTCTCTTAACTCTAAAACTCCCCTTGGATTCATTCCATACACTATTTGAAATGGAGTCTTTCCAGTGCTTTTGTTCACTGAGTCAGTGTATGCAAGCTTTGCTTGTGCTAGAATATGATCCCACTGGCTATGATGTTCAGTGACCAAAATCCTTAGATAATATCCTAAAGTTCGATTCACCACTTTAGTTTGTCCATCTGTTTGAGGATGATATGCAGAACTAAAGGATAGTTTTTTCCCTAGCTTCTTCCACAACGTTCTCCGGAAATGACCAACAAATTTGGTGTCCTTGTCTGAAACAATACTCTTGGGAAATCCATGGAGTTTCACAATCTCTTTGAAAAACAAATTTTCAACGTGCATTGCATCACTGGTCTTCTAGCATGGGATAAAGTGTGCCATATTCGAAAATCTGTCAACTACCACAAATATAGAATCACTTCATCTTTGTGTTCTTGGAAATCCCAACATGAAATCCTTGCTTATTGCATCCCAAGGCCTCTCTGGAATAGGCAATGGTTGATACAACCTAGTGTTCTGTCTCTTCCCCTTTGCATACTGAAAAATCTTACATATGTTCATGAACCTCTATACTTATGCCCTCATACCTGGCCAATAATATGAACCACTCAACTGTGAAAATGTTTTTTCATGGCCGAAATGTCCAACTAGACCTCCATTATGTTTCTCCTTCAGTAGGTTTTCCCTCATTGAGCATTTTGGTATGCACATCTGGAAACCTTTGAACAACAATCTGTATTGAATCAAATATTTTTCCCATTGGCTTCTGTCTCTGAGCACAGGATTTGCGCATGCTTCATATGCTCCTTTGAAATCTAGATCATCACGATACATTTCCTTAAGGTGTTCAAACCCCAAGGTTTTCACTTGAAATTCCTGCAGAATAAAACTTCTCCTACTCAATGCATCAACAACCTTGTTAGCATTACCAGAAATATGTTTAATAACAAAAGTGAAATTTTGCATAAATTCTATCCACTTAGCGTGTCTCTAGTTTAATTTCTCATGTCTGCTTATGAATTGCAAAGCTTGATTATCGCTATACAAAACAAACTCCTTTGGTACAAGATAGTGCCTCCATTTCTTCATAGCTTGAATTATGGAATAAAAATATTTATCGTATGTGGATTACTTCTTCTTAGTATGGTTCAACTTCTCGCTGAAATATGCAATGGGTTTATTTTCTTGGCTCAAGACCGCTCCAATTGTAACTCCACTCGCGTCACATCTCACTTGAAATGTCTTCCCGAAATCTGGTAAAACCAGAATCGGTTGTTATGTTATATTCTCCTTCAATACATTGAAGCTCTTCTGAGCCTCTTCTATCCATTTGAAAGACTTGTGCCTTTTCTTCATTGTATCCATCATTTGAGCACTAATCCCACTAAAATTTCTGATTAACTTTTGATAGAAACTTGCTAATACATGGAAGCTTCTCACCTCGAAGATATTCCTTGGTGATGACCATTCTCTGATTGCTTTCACCTTCTTGGGAACCATCTTCAATTCATTTGAAGAAATCACAAAACCCAAATATATGTGTTCTATCTTCATGAAAGAGGAATTTTTCAAATTAATCAACAACTTATCTTGATGCAACCTCCTCATGACCAATGTGAAATGTCTCAAATTCTCTTATTTAGTCTTGCTTAAGACCATTATATCATCCATATATACAATCACAAACTTTTCAATGAAATCTTTTAACACTTCATTCATCAGTCTCATAAAAGTACTCGGGGCATCTGTTAAGCTAAACGAAATAACAAGCCATTCATACAATCCCTTGTTTGTCTTAAATGTTGTTTTCCACTCATCACCTTCTCTCATCCTTATCTGGTGATATCCACTTTTTAAATCTATCTTAGAAAAATAGTTCACTCCACTTAAACAATCCATCAAGTCATCCATCCTTGGCAATGGAAATCTGTACCTGATGGTGATCTTGTTTATGGCCCTTGAGTCTGTACAAATTCTCCACCCTCCATCCTTCTTCGGACTCAATACAGTTGGCACTGCACACAGACTCAAGATTTCTCTAACCAATCCTTTGTCTAACAGATCCTGAACCTATCTTTTCACCTCCTCATTCTCTTGAGGTGTCAACCTATACGTGGCTTTGTTCGATAGGCTTTCTTCTAGTATCAAATCAATGTGATGGTTGATACTTCTGATAGGTGGCAATGATCTTAGAAACTCATCCACTACTATGTCAGCAAAATTCTCTAAGAGTTCCTGAATTTCCTCAGGCAAATCTTCCACAAAAGTACATGTAAGGATAACTCTCGACTTCCTCACTACAACAAACTGCATCTCTTGTTCCTTCTTAACTTCACTTAGGAGTTCCTTCCCTCTCATGAGAAGTATACTCATGTTGGCTTCATCCGTCACTTTCTTCTCTTCAATTGGAAGCAACATGTGTGTCCTACCATTTTTATCCAAGGTGTAAGTATTTCCTCTCCCATCATGGATGACATTGCTGTCATATTTCCATGGCCTTCCCAACAAGACATGTCATACGTCCATGGGAATCACATCACATAGAATCTCATCTCTATATCCACCTATTTTAAATTCAACAAGGAATTGTTTAGTTACTGTTACCTGGTGACCTTTATGCAACCATGAGATTTTGTACGACATCAGATGTGCAGTTGTCTCCAGCTCCAATTTCTCCACCATCTCTATGGATACTAAGTTGGCAGTGCTCCCATTGTCAATTATTACCTTCCAAACTCTATCCTTAGTCTTGCAAGTTGTTCTGAACAAACTGTTCCTTCATGTTGGCCTTTCAATATTTGACTCTTGCTTCAAAAGAACCTTCTTCATCATCAAGGATTTCCCATCCTCTGCACCTTCTGCCTCAACATTTCGCTTCTACACTTTCGAAATGTGATCTTCACCTCCTTCTTTCTTTCTCTCTTCCCATTCCCAAGACATGTGCCCTATTTTTCCACAGGCATAACATCTTACATCTCCTCCTCTGTCTCTTCCTCTTCCTCGAGGAAATGAATTCCTACCACCAGACTGTCTCTCTGGGGAACTTCATCCTCTTTCAGAGTGACTGTGTGGTTTTTTCGTCTCGCCTTTGGACTTCTCCGCCTTGTCGTGGGAGATTTATTTGCCTCTCTTTGGACTTCCTCCTCTGCCTCACTGACTCTATTTTCTAGCCAACTTCTCCTCTACTTTCAGTGTGATCTAATAAGCATCCTCCATAGTTCTAACTATCACCATGATGATTTCGTCCTGAATTTCCTCGCATCTTTTTCCTCATCTCTCTCTTTTTGTCCAACCCTGATGTTCAGTCTGTAGAAATCCTCTATGTATTACTTCACATTCATTCCCTTGTGTCTTAGGTTATGCAATCTCCTGAACACGTTTATCTGGTAATCTTTGGGTAATAATTAATCCTTTATTTTGGCTACCATTATATCCCAACTATTAATCTTTTTTTCGCCCTTTCTTCTCCTGTTAGCTTCCAGTTTATCCCACCACAATGTTGCATGTCCTTTTAACCTGGTGACAGCATGTTTCACCTTCTTCTCCTCATCGACATCTTCATAGTCGGAATACTTGTCATTGCTTGTATCTAATCAAGCAATTCTTCAATTTCTAGATTACCTTCATACATTGGGATGTCGATCTTCTCTCTATCTCCCAACTTGGCAATTTCTTTTAGTAAGCGCTCTTTCGCATCATCCTCGGCTACAACTTCTTCAACTTCCTCTTCTTTATTCTCTATGTTGATGACGTCTCGAGCATCAGGTTCTCTTCTTTGTGTTGTTTCCATGGAAACTAGCCTTTCTCTGAGTTCTCTCATCTCCCTTTCCATAGCTCTATTTGCTATCAACGACTCTGCGCATCTTCTAGGTAGCATTGTGTTGATGTATCTGATGCCACTCGATGATATCAGTATAATTCTTCATCTCCTCTTTCTACAGAAATCAATTATGTGCTTGCTCTGATAACACCTAATGCAACCTCTCCTTCCCTCCTACGGATGTGCGACCTTCAGGTCTTGGATCTTTAAACTCCTGAGCCAAATTGACTCTTCGGGCCTTTATTTGTATTAAATTATAATTTTAATAAATTGCTTCATTCTATTCTGATGAACATTCTATATGAATATTAATATTCAGGTGCGCACACCTTCGGTATCAGTCCCAATAAGAAAGGAAAAGACTTATTGCAAGTCCCAATAAGAAAGGAAAAGACCTACTTATTGCTAATATGCTCAATAGGTTTAACTCTTTGAAAATATATTATCATGGGATAAATTAAACACTTTGGCTTGAAGGGCTACTATGCATTTTCCTAGAACTATGGAACAAGTACAATACAAAAAAATGAAACCCTTTGTCCTCCTCTGGTCAACTATGGAACAAGTACAATACAAAAAAATTGAACCCTTTGTCCTCCTAAAGGCAAGTATTTAACATAGCACGATACAAATAGAGGGTTTTGATTTTGACTTCATAAACTCTCAATTATTAATTAGGTTTGGACCTTATAGAATATTTTTAAAACCCACACGTGGCTAGCTCCATATGTGTGAAATATGTGTTTCCTGACATGTCTCACACCATGGTGGTCGATAAGGTAGGCCAACTTGCAAGAGGCATAAATTTCTCATACGACCTCTGTTTGAGGCGTTTTATGCACCATTGTCATTGGAAATATGTCGTAATGTAGAACACAGTCTAGGGAAAGGGTGTGTGTACAAATTTTGGACATTGTAACCCCATAAAATGTCATTTAATACTTCAAAATGGCTCTAGAATATTTCGGACCCCAATTTTTCAAGTTGGAACCCATGACTAAAATGGCCAAGCCAATTCCTTCAACTTGTTTTCACCCAAAATGCATTAAGATAGATGAAAAATTATATTATAATCCATTTTCAATCATACCTTATGTAAATATAACCTTGTTTCTAATTACAAATATAGATAATCTAAATAGGATTCATAAAAAAAAAAAAAGCATATTCTCGTGGTCTCCACTACATCAACGCATGGGATTTTATAAACGATCTCTCTTGAATTTTTTTATCCATGCGTTTAACATTAGAAAGCCTCATTATGAAAGATTACCAAATTTCTGGGATTAGAAAAAGTATGGCAAGCGCTACCCCTTTGTTTCTTCACTTCTTCTCCACGTATTGGTGTATAGGTCCACTGTCTCAATGCTTGGCGATAGTCAGATAGTTAATTATATGGCTAACGTGGCATATAGTAGGTTGTATGGTTAACATGGTGTTTGGATAGTTGGTTATATGGCTAACGTGGCATATAGTAGGTTGTATGGTTAAAGTGGTGTTTGGAGTTTTGTTGGCATTTCTATTATGGAAAAATTTCTTGATATGGACACAATCTGAAGCTATTTTGTTTTTTCTTTTTAGAAAACCAACCCTTGTCACTGCAATGCTATTTCAACATGTTAGACGCCATGAGAGGAAGTTCAATTACTTAGGGCTTACAGGTGGGAGAATTTGCCAAGAAAGCAATAGGTTGCATGAAGCATTACTGCTCTCACCAACTCACCGTTCAGGTAAGAGATTGTATTTTTCAATATACATCTTAATCTCAAATGAATTTTCTTCATTTACTTGTTTTGAGTACATAAGTTTAATATATGTTAGTATTAGCCCTAGCAAGTCATAAACTATGTGATAAAGCTTTCAAATCTAGAGGAGGATAGACTCCTTTGATTTCCCACTGCATAACATCCTTTCACCTTGAATGCATCAGTCCAACGGAACTGCTATTTCCATCACATTGTTGTTCAAAAAAATCATCAAAATGGCGCGGAAAGTCCAGGCATGCATTCATCTCAATCTCCAATCTCGGTCTCCATGTTATTCTTCTATTTAAGATACATTTTTGGTTTTCTCTTCTGTGCCCTACGTTTAACCATTTCTTTTTGTGAAGTCATAGATGCATAATTAATTTCCTTAGATGCTATGCTCTCAAGTGCTATGTTCTGGAAAATGTTTACCTGAGAGGGGTATTAAAAATATCATACCATATAATTAATATGCTTTTTGGACAAGAAAACCGATATGAGATAGACCTGTTGCATCTCCCGAAATTGATGGACAAAGAGATATGAACAACTACAACTATATAACAACTCAATAACACACAATCACACAAATAACCTCAACTAAAATACGACTCTTAGACTTACTTGATCCGTTGAAACCAAAAATAGAGATAAATACATCAGGGAAGGATCTCGATATCCCTCACAAAATATTTAGAAAACTTCATAGGAAATATCTGAATGCGAACTTTATGGAATAGTTTTACACAATCAAATATGAGGGTTCTTCCAGATCTTTGCTCAATTACTTCATTAATGGTAGGAATAATTACATTTCAACACTCCCCTTAATTCTGACTATTAATTATAACACTAACCATAACATTTCAACACTCCCCTTAATTCTGACTATTAATTATAACACTAACCATAACATGACGGCCTCCTGATATAAGTCTCAGGTAGCCTTACAACATTTGAAATCAACTTTGATTTCATCATCCATGTGTGTCTCTACATAGTCGGATTCATACACTTATGTTATGCAACTCTTACAGAGTCAATTTCTTGAACAATATTCTTTTGCATCTTCCAAAAACTTATACTTCCTATGTTACAACAAAAACTTAATCAATAAGTGGAATGTTTTGTGACTCAATTTGATGTTGATTGATGTTTCTTTCCCTTTCACTATTTCCATCTCCAAAATATTGGACTTGGTTTCCATTGCAACTTTGGGAGGAATGCTCTTATTCAAGCCATGAGAGATAATGTTGTTGCATCATTCTTCTCATTTCATCTATACCAATTTGATGGTGGGAGAAGAAAAAAACTAATAGCTACAACAATAGTAACACATAAACAAACAAGAATGATTTAGAACTCAACCAATACGATGATCAACTCAAAAGCTCATCTAGAATGCTTCATCTTCATATCAAGGATTTTGTTGACTTACTATTAAACGTATCATGGGTTTTGTATGGGTTACCCTAAACCAATTTACCATTTCGAAGGTTTTTCCTTAGCTTACCCTTAACCTTATATCATCTACCAATTCCATGGTTTTTCCTTAGCTTACCCTTAGCCTTATATCATCAAAATTTTCCATGAGTATACCATTAACCATTACAAGAGGTTTTTTTGGATTACCATAAACCATGAAAAATCTAACCTAAGCATGAAAGTCTTCACTAAATTTTGAAGATCTATTCATTCATGTATTACTTTTTCATGTGGAATCTTTTGTTGTATATTGGTGGATTTTACCTATATTTTCAACATAAAAGTAACATTGTCATTCATACACACTTTACCTTTTTGTGGTGTTTTGACATTTGTTTTTTCCAACATGTGTTATGATCATGATTGGTAAAACCACAAATATTGCAAGGATACAAATTCCAATACTTCGCTTGTACATGTCATTTTGTACCACAATGACTACAATATTGCTCTTGCTTTTGCATATATTTTGTTGCACTTTTATGTGTAAATTATGTTTTGCTTTAATAAACTTAGAAGATCCCCATTTTTTTGTTTCCTTTATATTAAGAACCTTCATTTATTGGCCTTATACAAATATTGATGGATTTATGGATGCTTTACTTGGCTTTTTCCTAAACTTTTTCCATCAAAACCCATTTTTTTCATGAGTTTGGACCCAATTTTGTTTTGTATTCCTTTCAAAACAACCAATTTTGATCATCTTCAATATAGGTTTCACCTTTGGATATATCATTAAGATTATCATTTTGAGTCCCGTAGCATGAGAGAGACATGTATGTCATTAGCATCAACCATTTTACCAGTATCATAAGAACTATCAATCATATCACTTGTCTCACAATCTGCTTCACACATTACCTTTTCCTTTTTCACTTCTCTCCCCTATGATAATAACAGGATTTCCTTTTCCAATAACTCTTTCTTCAATGATTCTATCATTTGGTCGTTCTTTTCACGAAGTACTAAATTATCAATCACCTTTTCATTCAATGATTCCATCCTTTCTTCTAGTTCATTGTTTATTTATGTGTTTTGTAGTGAGACCAAAAAATTATTGATAAACCATGCTTTTACATACTTTGAGTTGAGAAACTTTTCCCATGAAGGAATTATTAATTTCCACTAGCTTCTCTATATTTTGGAGAGCATAATCAAAATTTTGTTGAAGCAACTCAACTTATTGATTAACATTATGTAGTCTTTTTCCTCCTTTACCCATATTAGAGTGTTAAATGATTCAGGCTTGCTTGTCAAAAATTAACACAATAATGAAGGGTGTGAGGTACCACTAAGCTTGCACCCTTTTATCATTTTTTAATAAAATACAATCATTAAACATGTTTTCAATGTATGTGAGGATGCCTTAACCATATTTACTGCAAAAAAAAAAAACACACTAGGATATTCCTATCAAGATGAGCTTTCTTCGACACTTTCTACTATTTCTAACTTTCCATAACCTTTCTTCGAAACTTTCTCCTATTGCTAACTTCCCTGATGTACAAATTGTAGTATTTTCGAATTCATAGAAGTTCAATAGCTTAATTACTTAGTCCTATTGGGAGAAAAATATATGCAAATATAGCCTACTTGCTCTGTGGCAGCGTTTAGGGGCCGAGGCGGCTGCTCGGGGCCGAGTTTCGGGACAGCTCCCTGAGCCTGCATCTGCCAAAACTGGTGGCTTTGTATGTGATTAGTGACAGAGTATCTGCGATAGAGGTGGCTTTGGACTTATGTTGCGATCAATTTCATGTTTTCCTCTTGGTTTTCTGGACCCTCTTGAACTCTTCCTCATTGGTTTGAAGAGGTTTTGGAACAGAGCTTTGAGGTCCACTCGGGGCATGCGGTGTTTTGTTTAACACTTTGAGGTCCTTTGGAGGCATGCAGTATTGGGTATACACTTCGAGGTCCTCTGGGGTGTGTGGCTTCTGGTTTAACTTCTTTTCGGGTCTTTGTTAGGCTTTTCCCTGTTTTGTATCTCTTTTTGCAGCCTCTGTGCTGGTTTTTTTCTTCTATCGTGACTTTCTAAGGATGTATGAGATTTGTTTATGAGCATGGTCTTTGGACTAGTACTGCTTTCTCTTTTCCTTTATGAAACTTTCTCCATCTATTGGCCGAGAGACCACTATTGGTGAAAGATTCAATGACAGTTTCGTCTCCCTTGTTGTCCTTTGTAACATCTCTTAACTAGAAAACAAATTATATTTATAATATAATTGAGAAATTTTCTAGTTAGAAAAATAAATAAATAAATAAATGGATTTTTCCTTATTACATGACCTTTTCATATATTTGGTGTAGCTCTAAAAAAAAAATGTGTTTGAAGTTGATTTGGGCCTGATGACAATCCTTCAAATAGACAAAAATTATAATCTAAAAAAACAATAGCTTCCGAGACTGCGAAAAATTTGAAGAATATTCAAACATCACATATCTTGAAGGCCACTAGGCTTCACTTGATAAATTTAAGTCATCACTGCGATTTCTGCATTTTTTGCCCATCACTATGCAAACAATGCAGTGAAACCCTGGCACAGTCGACTTCAGGTATCCTATGCCATCTTCGTCGTTGGATTTGTGGCACCTAATCCATCAATTCTTGTGATTACTCTTCTGGTGAACTACGCGACCTTCCAATGGCTCTCCGACAGACTATGATGACTCTCACCCAAATAGTGTCCCCTCAATAGGATCGGAGATTTCTTAATATCTCTAGTCGATCCACATCTTCCCCTCTGGCCCTACACCTCGAAATTACTCTAAAATGTACAGAAATCGCCCCCTCGCTAAATTCTTCTACAATATTTGCATGGAAACTTCTCTTTCACACAAATTTCAACGGAAAAAAGAACTGTTTTGCACCCCAAGCTTTCAAAGGCTATGCTATTGTGCATGTTCTCTCCTCGAGTGGAAACATTTTCGTTGATTCTTGCTCATTGTTGCTCTCTACTTGAGATCTCAAACCTTTACGCTCTCGGCTCCGTCAACAAAAATTCCACCATTTGGCTCTGAAATCCTCGAGTTCCTCTTTGCACCATCAAACTAGAGTAAACAATTGGATTTGATATCAATTTGATGGACAAAGAAACAGATATGAGTAACTATAGTTGAATAAAACTCGTAAAAAACACAATTACACGAATACCCTCAATTGAGCTATGCCGATGAGGCTTACTTATCAATTGAGCTATGCCGATGAGGCTTACTTATCAATTTCTTATCCCTTGAGATGTTCTAGGTTGAAAATGGAATGATGTCGCACCCCAGGAGATAAGACTCATGATGAGCCTTAAAACCATGCTTGTAGTAGGTAAAATTATGCAAAAATTGGGTAAGTTTTTTTCTCTCTTATAAAACTCTCGGTCCTCAAAGAAGGTCACTCAATATTTAAAACCTTCAACTCTATAAGGAATTTCTCCATGAGTGTTTCAAATAATTTTATTTTCCATTTCTCCATGAGTGTCTCAAATAATTTTATTTTCCATGAGTGTTTCAGATAATTTTATTTTTAGAGTGGGGAAATGGTAAATTAGAATAAATACAAGATAATAATATAAGGCAAAGAATGAATCTTATATCTTATGGAGATAGAATAACGTGCTAAGCAATTAAGAATTCAACAATAATACATACAATAGATCATTAAAACTTGCATCAAATAGTTACATCTTCAAATATTTAAATCTTCTTAATTCAACAGCTCTAACACATATAATAGATAATTAAAACTTGCATCAAATAGTTACCTCTTCAAATATTTAAATCCACTGAGGTACACTGCAAATTATTAAACATATGAAAAAATGACAAGATGTGATCATTTGTTAAGAGAAAATCACTTCAGTATCATAAGCATACAACACACAGTAACATTGAACATGTAATATAACTTGTTGCTTGAGATTTTATTAATGGAGATCTCATGAAAGAAGCCAAAAGTGAGAGGGGTGGCCTTTACAAGAGTACATGCAAAAAACGAGAAGAGACAGACTGAAGGGGATGAATCTCATGAAGCCTGCATCCTTAATTATTTGTTTGTTCTTGAGGATTGTGATCAAACAACTCTAGTTCTAAGAAACTCTTAAATTCTCCAAAGTGCCAACCCAATAAATGAACTCCTTATCTTTATTTATAGCCTATTCATTTGTGAGAAAACCATTCATCTAATCCAAAACTTCTTCTTGAAAATTGATACTGCTTGTCAAATTTTTAATACTGCCCCTAGTTTTCTAACTAATTTTTACTTGGTAAAAATAACTTTTTACCCCAAAGTTAACCTGATGATATTTTTTGGGGGTCTGTTCTCTTTTTCTAATTGAGCTTTTGTCTGAATTTTTATGTATGGATCAATTGATTCCCATTGTTGCGTTGAACGTCCTCAAGCTTGAGAGGTGAGAGGGAAAATTGATTCTTTCCACTCGACTAACATCACCCAACAAAACAAGGCATAATTGACCAATCCTTAAAATATTTTGTCTCAACCTTCTCAAGTGGACCAATCGGATTGGAAATTGTACCTTAGGATAGATTATAGGTTGTCTCACTGCTCTCAAGCTTGAACTAATGATATCAAAGAAGGAAATTCCCTCCCTTGCGAAATGCAGAACACACTCTCGCGACATATGTAGCCAAGATGGTTGATTATACTCTCCTACGGAGAGGGATTGTGTAGGTATCATCTATGACACCTGGAATATGAGTAACTCACCTTTAGAAAGAAAATTACTCGAAGATAAGTTTTCCTTTGTTTCTTCAACTTCTTATTATAAAAGCTCGATATGTGCTTATGGAGACACTCATGGGGTGAAATGATTCATCACACCTAACCTAATATGCTAAGATTCAAAACTTGCATGTGTGTCTGTATGGAAAACTATTATTTTCCTTTGTGAGTTGCAGGTAACGACATGATGATTAGCAAGGACATGAAGGCGTGAGACCAAATTTCACATTGAACACCCTCCTATCCATCAAATTATTTGGCACATCATCAGTATATCTTTCGCTCGTTCGATAGAATCCCTCCTCGTGCCTTTATAGGAACGCATGTCCTTTCCCCAATGGCTTAAATCTTTTGAAATTTTGGGTGGAGGCACAAAATTTTTGGTGATGCCATCTTGGTCCTATGGACACGTGGAAACTCCATATTGTTCTATGTCAACACTAATGTGGCTTTGTATTTAGTCTATATATAGTTGAGCTTGATATGGTGGCTAGAATTCACAATGGTCCCTATTGATACACATGGTAGCCTTGGACTGAATTTGATGAGTTCCCTTCTGGCATGCCAAGCTATCCTTGATTCTCATATATGTCCCAGGTGGACTGTTACGTTGACTCTAGGTGGCATTGAGTGAGCAGTCACGTGTGTGTTGAGCAAGCAGATAGGTGACCTGAAAAGACTGTAATACTGCTATCGTGACCCAACGATAGATGTTTATCCCTCTGCGTTCTTGTTAGAATATACCACTCACTCTTCAAAACATGGCTTCCAAAACCGTTGTCACACCCCATATGCATTTTAACTCCTGTACAATTTCATGATGTCACATCAAATTTTTACCGTTCATTAGTCTCCCTTGGTTCTTAATCCTTTGTAATTCTTTTCCTAAAGTTGATATTCCAATGTTGAGAATGCTTTCTTAGATTTAGTTACACTTAGTTAGACTAGTGGAAGTCACTCATGCATGGAAACCTTGGTTTTATCACCAACATTTTCATGTGTCTCTCTCACTTCCACACGTGTGACTTAGTTAACTAATGATTGCATGGATCAATTAACTTAGACTAGGTGGTAGTTCACTATATCATCTGTTAGTGAGTGTCTAAATCTCTCTAAATCAAATCTATGGAACATTAATTACTCATGTAGCCTATATCTATTGTAAATTATTCACTCTTTGAGTGTGGAATATGGTTAATAGAAATCATTTCATTCTTTTCTCCGTATTTTTTTGTCTCTTCTCTTCACACCATTGCATGTTGTGTATGCTTCATCTTTATCTAGATCTTATGTGTAGGTATCTTATAAAATCTACATGGTATCAAATCTCATAGGTCGCTAGCAAGGATCATCACTAACACTCTTTTGCAGGTACCGAAGATGGAACAAATCAACAAGAAAGATGGAATCTATGTTTAACTCGTCGACAATACTTCTCACGCCTCATACTATTTGGAGTGGAATCCAAAGATTCTAATTATTCTCAAAAGTAGAATATTATACCAAATAACCATGGAAATGGAAGTAGATCATGATTCCGCCGATGATAACAATTACTTTCTCAATAGATAAGATATGGCTATAGGATGTTTTTTCATGTTTGTTTCTCCTGAACTTTTCCATCAAGTAAAGGATGAATCAAAAGACTCAAATCCAAATGAATCATGGACCATATTGGAGGTTCTATTTGGGAATAAGGAATATTTCATGAAAAAGGTTGATAAGATAGAGCCAATATAAAATCCACTGGAAGATCAATCCTCTCAGTTTGAAGAGCCTTCTACACAAGTATCTGAACAATTTTTTATTCCATTCATTGAAGATGATGTCTACTTCATTTCAGATATGTGTTTTGAATCACATATGAGATATATCATCCATGCATATCAAGAGCCACATGCAGACACTTTTTCATGCACCATTCATGCATCTTAGGAGCCACATGCATGTGCTATGCATGCATCTCAGAAACCCCAAAGGGGGTCATGCACTTCATATGCAATTTTGCTGCTTTATGAGTAGAATTTGGAGAAACAAATTGGATATTTGAATTTATCTTAGAAAAATATCCAATTTCAAAAAAACAATTTTCCAAAACGAAGTTTGAGAAGAGAAGTTATGAGCATTTTAAAATCATCAAATTTTGAACGTTTTTCCTGAAACGACCACATGATTTAGAAAGTTTCATCCAAACTTAATTTGGATATTCTTATTTACAATAGGATAAAGTGGATATGTGCAGACATGTTAGGGACCTAACCCCTCACATAGGTAGAACAATATATTCGGATGTAATAAAGGTCAATATTAATAAGGCCTTGCAATAAGGTAGAATAAGTCTAATGTAAGAAGACATAATAGAAGCTTCCACCTTCCTATGGATGGTTATTTTGATAGACATATTTAGTATAAATAGGAGTCGAGGGTACAAGAACCCTAGCTTGGATATTATTGTAATAGAGCTATGCTTGTCTGGAGGTTGCCCCATCGAAGAGGCAAGTAAACATTGCTCTCATAATCAAAGTTCTCTTTCTGGTGTTATTCTGATATCATTTCAGTGTTATTGTGGTGTTGTTCTGGCTATATTGTTGTTTGTCTTCCATTTCTAGCATTTTATTTTTGTTCTACATACTTTTTATATCTGGAATATTACAAGTGGTATCAAAGCACTTTCCTCGGCAGAAAATTGAGGGTTAATTTTATTTCAGGGTAGAGACGTATTCCGGGGTCTTTAAGCTACAGAGATCTTTCATTACGTGCATAAACCTGTGGTTGATGGATTCATACATGAAGGAAATACAAGTGGTACTTAAGCGCACATTTATTGGCCATCCTTGTAACCTCTGTTGGTACCCCTTCGAGTAGTAGCGCATCAGATAGCACCTGTATACGGATCAACCTATATTTCCCGAATCCCTCTTTAGATAAATTGATCGACCGTCTAGCTGCTATAGTGTCACAGAGAACAACACTCGAGAATATACTCTCTAGTACCTGGGTAGTTAGGTAGTACAGCTAAGGGCACGGTCTAGCCTCCTTAGTTGGTGCCCTGAGAGATTGGGTTGAGTACTATTGTTTCACCCCGCACGTATATCATAGAGCTATAGCATAGGGAAAACCCTTGTCTGTAGAACCCTTGAATACCTGACCCTTGGGGATGTAAAAGAAACATAAAACATACAAGATCTATTGTTGCGCAACTATGTTCGAGTTGCCAAATCACTACACATTTCTTCCTGGTTAAGCATTTGGGCATTTGGAAATTTTTTGCACCATTATTTGAGACCTATTCCATTGGATTTATCTCTTCTCCCTTATCACATTCATACCTATCATTTTTCAGCAAAATATTTGACCCCACCCGCCCCTTTTCAGTTCACTCTTCATCATGGCCCATACCCGTAGCCAAGACTTGGAAGCTCGCTTTAATACATAGCAATCTAATTTCATAGAGACCCAAAAAGAAGTGAGACAACTCAGTGCCAATATCGCCACCATTAATCAAAACTTTCATTCCTCCATCGCCGCATCAATCACCGAACTCAAAGAATACCTCAAACAAGACATGACTACCTAGCTTGAATCTGTTGTTTCGATGATCTGCACCAAGCTGCATATCCATGCAGACCCCCCTTTATCTGACCCACCTTTGCATACCAAAGCTTAAACTTCCTCTCATTCCCATAAATTTCATCCCCATCACTTTCATCATGACCTACGCCTTCTGCGGGTGGATGTGACCAAATTTGATGGCTCAGATCCCACTGGTTGGGTAACTCAAATGAAACATTATTTCTCTTTGTATGACATTACAAATGATTTTTCCAAACTCCTGTATGGTGTTCTCCATCTAGATCAAGAACGTTGGCAATGGTGGCAATGGAGAAAAACTGCCCTTCAAGGGTATGTTGCTTGGACACACTTTGTTGCAGAGCTTTATGAATGCTTTGACACTGACACCAACCATTTAGGCCATTTGAAAAAGTTGAAACAATCTGGAACAGTGGAATACTTTATAACTTCTTTTGAGCGATTGGGTTTTCGTACAGAGGGCATGTCTGGTGCTTTTTTCCAAGAATGTTTTATTAGTGGCCTCAAGGATGAGATTCGTTCCCATGTCCTCATGGCTCAGCCTCATAGTTGGGTGGAGGCTACTAAAAGAGATAAGGAAGCACAATAAGTTATCTCTTCTCAAATAGGAAACCCTCCTTTATTCCTCGCACTAAACCAGTAAATCCCACTACTCTTTCTCCTCCACTAAAGATCCAAAAATTGACTAGGGATGAAATGGTTGAACGCCAACTCAAAGGCCTTTGTTATAATTGTGATGAAAAATATTTTTCGGGCCACAAGTGTAAGGAACAAAAGATTTTTATGGCCATCTTGGAAGAAATTTTGGAAGAGGATGTTGAAACTCCCCTTGTGTCTAAGTCACCTGAACCCACTGACATAACCCTTCCCTCAAACATCCCGAAGTAGAACCAGTCATTTCCCTAAATGCTCTCACTAGCTTCTCTGCTCCCTAAACCCTCAAGCTAATTGGTTACATCAAGGATAGGAAGATCATCATTCTTGTTGATAGTAGAATCACCCATAATTTTATTCATCGCCGCATCGCCCAAGAAACTCATTGCTATATCCATGCAGTCAATACTTTCCAAATCATGATTTCTAATGGAAACTCCATGAAATGTGGAGGGTGTTGTGAAAATGTGTGTCTCCAAATTGGTGAATACCACCTGAAATATCATATGTTTTCTATCGACATGGGAAGTTGTGACATTGTGTTGGGTGTATATGGGCTAAGGACTTTGGGTACCATTCTCATGGATTTTAAGGAATTAACCATGCAATTTGACCAGGAGGGCCAACAATATTAGTTCCAAGGAATCATCGTCGGTTCACCTGATATCATTAGTTCCCATTGCATGGAAAAGATTCTCAAAAAAGGTCATTCTGGTGTTATTGCCCAACTCCATTCCATACAAGCAACTGAGACACCCTTTGTTCAGCAAGACCTCCAATCCATCCTCTCTAAACATCAAGTGGTCTCTTCCACTCCCCAGGGAATCCCTCCTTCCCATGGTGTTCATGATCATTCCATTCCCCTTGTACCAGGAAGCCTTCCTCCCAATGTTCATCCCTATCGTCACCCCTTTTCCCAAAAAAATGAAATTGAGAAAATGGTTCAAGAACTGCTTAACGCAGGCGTTATCCGCCCTAGTATGATCCACTACTCTTCTCTTGTGGTCATGGTCCTGAAGAAAGAAGGTTCTTGGCGCATGTGTCTGGACTTTCACGCCCTCAACAAACTCACCATTAAAGACAAATTTTCCATTCCTTTCATTGATGACCTCTTGGATGAATTGAGTGGCACCCAGTTATTTACTAAACTTGATATTTGTTCTGGCTACCACCAGATCTATATGAAAGAGGCAGACATTCCTAAGACTTCCTTTAGAACTCATGAGGGCCACTATGATTTTTTGGGCATGCCCTTTGGCTTGTGTAATTCCCCCTCCACCTTCCAAACCCTCATGAATCATGTCTTCCATCCTTTTCTTCGTCATTTTGTCTTAGTTTTCTTTGATGATATCTTCATCTATAAAAAAACCTAGACAAACCATATTGCTCATGTGGATCGAGTTCTCCATCTACTCTCTCAGCACCAACTTTTCTTGAAACAATCAACATGTGCTTTTGGCGCCTCGAAAGTCGAGTACTTGGGTCATATTGTTGGAAATGATGGTGTTAGGGTGGATCCTAAAAATATTTAAGCTATGAAAGACTAGCCTCACCCAAAGACTCTCAAAATATTGCATGGATTTCTGGGCTTAACAGGTTATTATCGCAAGTTTGTTAAGAATTATGGAAAGATTGTGGCACCTCTCACTGCACTCCTTAAAAAGAATTCTTTCACTTGGACTCCAACAGCTGCTCAGGATTTTCAAACCTTGAATATGGCCATGTGCACCACTCCAGTTCTGGCCCTTCCTGATTTCAGAAAGACCTTTTTTCTGGAATGTGATGCATCAGGGAAAGTAATTGGCATTGTCCTTATGAAAGAGGGTCGGCCTTTGGCCTTTACCAGCAAACAATTGTCTAAACAAAATTTGGGAAAATCAATATATTAAAAGGAAATGTTGGTTATTCTGCATGTCGTTGATCCGTGGCACCCTTATCTATTGGGGCAATGCTTCCAAATTAAGACAAATTTTCAAAGCCTCAAGTATTTTCTGGAACAACACATTTCCTCCGCAGAACAACAAAAATGGGTGACTAAGCTCTTTGGATATGATTATGAGATCATTTACAAGAAAGGAAAAGACAATGTGGTTGTGGATGCACTTTCCTGAAAATATGAAGATGAGGGATCCCTTTTTTCTCTCTCCTTCATTGTACTAGAATTGCTCCAAGCCATTCTCCAGGAATGGCTACACGATCCCAAAAGTTTGCATCTGATACAACAATTGCAGTCCAATTCTCCAGTTTCCCGAGGGTACTCTTGGCTCGATTATGAGCTTCTATACAAAGGCCATTTGTGTTTAAGTAAACAGTCAAAACTTAAATCCATGATACTTTATGAGCTTGATGCTACTCCCATAGTTGGGCACTTCGGGTTTACCAAAACCTATGACAGGGTCAAACATTCTTTTTTTTGGGATGGTAGGAAATAAGATGTTCGTAATTTTGTAGCTGAATGTGATGTGTGTCAATGCAACAAGGGTGAAATAGTCAAATCTCCTGGCACACTACAACCACTTTTGATTCCACCTGCTATTTGGACGGATATCTCTATGGATTTTATTACAGGCTTACCTAAATCGGGAAATAAATCAGTCATCATGGTGGTAGTTTATCGCCTTTCCAAGTATGCTCATTTCTTTTCTCTTCAACACCCATTTACAACATCCACTGTGGCTCAACTTTTCATGGATCAGGTCTTCAAGCTTCATGGCATGCTGCATTCTATTGTTTCTAATCGCGACCCAACTTTCACCAACAATTTTTGGCAAGAACTGTTCAATCTACAAGGAACCCAATTTCATCTCAGGACAACTTATCATCCCCAGACTGATGGTCAAACTGAAGTTGTCAACAAGTGTTTGGAAACATATTTGAGGTGTTTTTCATCCAAAAAGAAAAATTAGTGGGCTCAATGGTTAAACCTAGTTGAATGGTGGTACAACACTTCATACCATACAACTACCCGTATGACTCCTTTTGAAGCAGTATATGGACAAAATCACCTTCAGTTCTCTCATATTTACCAGGTGTCTCAAAGGTCCAGATTGTTGACAAAATGCTTACAGCTCGAGAGGATATTCTCTGTACCCTGAAAGAGAATTTGTTCATGGCCCAGAATCGCATGAAGCAACAAGAAGATCAAGGTCGCTCTGAACGTCAATTTGCAGAAGGGGATCAGGTGTTTCTTCAACTACAACCTTACAAAACAAATTCCCTCAAGGTCGACCATTTTCAGAAGTTGGTTCCCAAATTGTATGGTCCTTATACCAATCCCAAGCATGTGGTGTAGGTGGCCTATCAGTTAGCTTTGCCCAATAATTCTAAGCTACATCTTATTTTTCATGTTTCATGCTTAAAGAAGGTTATTGGAACTAAGTTCCAAACTCAAACCAACCTTCCCGAGTTGGAGGAAGAAGGATCCATTTGGCTATAGCCACAATCATTTTTTGACCAGCATGAGTGTCGCCTGCGTCAGTGAACCATCAAGGAACTATTAGTCCAGTGGAAAGATACAACTCTAGCAGATGCCACTTCGGAACCAACTACCATTCTGCAGCAATTTCCACATCTCAAGCCTTGAGTACATGGTTGTTTCAAGGGGGAGGACATGTTAGGGACCTAACCCCTCACGTAGGTAGAATAATATATTTGGATGTAATAAAGGCCAATATTAATAATGCCTTGCAATAAGGTAGAATAAGTCAAATGTAAGAAGACCTAATAGAAGCTTTTGCTTCTAGAAGGATCTTCCTCTAGATGGTTTTTTTGATATACATATTTAGTATAAATAGGAGTAGGGGGTATGAGAACCCTAGCTTGGATATTATTGTAATAGAGCTCTGCTCAACTGGAGGTTACCCCCTCGAAGAGGCAATTGAACATTTCTCTCATAATCAAAGTGCTCTTTTTGGTGTTATTCTGATATCATTTCAATGTTATTGTGGTGTTGTTTTGGTTATATTGTTGTTTATATGTGATTTATAGCATTTTATTTATGTTCTGCATACTTTTTATATCTGGAATATTACAGGACATCACACTAGTGCATCTACATCATTATATCCATAAATACATCTACATATTCAACAAAATCTTCATCGATCTTAAACTTGTACATTTGCAAGGTCTCCTTGGAGTGAAGGACACAACTCCTTAGAAACTGCATTTTTTTAATATTTTGATGCATTGTACTTTGAGGGGCGGGGGGGTCGCATGATTTTTTCCCACTTTCCTCACTTTTTCAATGTTTCATTCTTAGATTCATTATACAATGGGTACCTAACATGGCCTTGGTTGTTGGGACCCATTCATCATTTACACCCTAAGAGTGTTCAAGGGGGGTGTTGGAGATATTACACACTCACCTAGGTAATTATTCTCCTAAAGTTGATATTCCAATGTTGAGAACGCTTCCATTGATGATAATATTCTCTCTAGAGAATATTCCCCTACGAAATAGGGTGTTCCTCTTCATCTAAAAGTTAGTTAAACTAGTGTAATTCACTCATGCATGGAAACCTTGATTTTATCACCAATAGTTGCATGTGTTTTTCTCACTTCCACACATGTGACTCATTTAACTTATGATTACATGGATCAATTAACTAGGACTAGGTGGTAGTTCACTCCAGTGTCTATCAGTGAGTATCTAGATCTCTCTAGATCACTACTATGGTGCATTAATTATTCATGCATCATATATCTATTTATACATATGATCTCTCTAGATCACTTCACTAGTGCTTGGTTCTTAAGCCTTGGTAATTATTTTCCTAATGTTGATATTCAAATGTTGAGAACGCTTCTTTATAGATAGTTACACTCAGTTAGACTAGTGGAATTCACTCATGCATGGAAACCTTGGTTTTATCACCAACATTTTCATGTGTCTCTCTCACTTCCAGAGGTGTGACTCAGTTAACTAATGATTGCATGGATCAATTAACTAGGACTAGGTGGTAGTTCACTATATCGTCTACCAGTGAGTGTCTAAATCTATCTAAATCACTACTATGGAACATTAAGTACTCATGTATCCTATATCTATTGTAAATTATTCACTCTTTTAGTGTGGAATACAGTTAATAGAAATTATTTCATTATTTTCTCCATTTTTTTGTCTCTTCTCTTTGCACCATTGCATGTTGTGTATGCTTCATATTTATGTAGATCTTCTGTGTAGGTATCTTATAAAATCTACATGGTATCAAATACCATAGGTCTCTAGCAAGGATCATCACTAACACTCTTTTGCAAGTACCGAAGATTGAACAAACCAACAAGAAAGATGGAATCTATGTTTTACTCATCGACAATACTTCTCACGCCTCATACTATTTGGAGTTGAATCCAAAGATTCTAATTATTCTCAAAAGTAAAGGCTTATACCAAATAACCATGGAATTGGAAGTAGATCCTGATTCCACCGATTATAAAAATTACTTTCTCAATAGATAAGGTATGGCTATAGGATGTTTCTGCATGTTTGTTTCTCCTTAACTTTTACATCAAGTAGACGATGAATCAAAAGAATCAAATCCAAATGAATTATGGACCATATTGGAAGTTCTTTTTGGGAATAAGGAATATTTCATGAAAAAGGTTGATAAGATAGAGCCAATATAAAATCCACTAGAAGATCAATCCTCTCAGTTTGAAGAGTCTTTTACACAAGTATTTGCACAATTTTTTATTTGATTCATTGAAGATGATGTCTACTTCATTTCAAATATGTGTTCTAAATCACATATGAGATATATTATCCATGCATATCAGGATCCATATGCAGACACTTTTTCATGCACCATTCATGCATCTCAGGAGCCACATGCATGTGCTATGCATGCATCTCAGGAACCAGAAAGGGGGTCGTGCACTTCATATGCAATTTTCTCACTTTATGAGTATAATTTTGAGAAACAAATTGGATATTTGAATTTATCTTATAAAAAGATACAATTTCAAAAAAACAATTGTCCAAAACAGAGTCTAAGAAGAGAAGTTATTAGCATTTTAAAATCATCAAATTTTCAACGTTTTTTCCTGAAAAGACTGCACTACTTACAAAGTTTCATCCAAACTTAATTTGAATATTCTTATTTACAATAAGATAACGTGTATATGTGTGGAAATCACACTAGTGCATATACATAATCATATCCGTACACACATCTACATATTCAACAAAATATTCATCAAGCTTAAACTTGTACATTTGCAAGGTCTCCTTGGAGTGAAGGACACAGTTGCTTAGAAACTGCCTTTTCTTAATATTTTGATGCATTGTACTTTGAGGGGCAGGGGAGTTGGGGTGGGGTAGGGTTCACATGAGTTTTTACCTCTTTCCTCACTTTTTCAATGTTTCATTCTTAGATTCATTGTACAATGGTTACATAACATGGCCTTGGTTTTCGGGACCCATTCATCATTTACACCCTAGTAGTGTTTAGGGGGGGTGTTGGAGATATTACACACTCACCTAGGTAATTATTTTCCTAAAGTTGATATTCCAATGTTGAGAAGGCTTCCATTGATGAGAATATTCTCTCTAGAGAATATTCCCCTACAAAATAGGGTGCTCCTCTTCATTTCAGAGTTAGTTAGACTAGTGGAATTCACTTATGCATGGAAACCTATATTTTATCACCAACAGTTGATGTGTTTCTCTCACTTCTACACGTGTGACTCATTTAACTTATTATTACATGGATCAATTAACTAGGACTAGGTGGTAGTTCACTCTAGTTTCTATCAATGAGTATCTAGATCTCTCTAGATCACTACTATGGTGAATTAATTACTCATGCATCATATATGTATTGTAAAGTATTCACTCTTTGAGTGTGGAATACGGTCAATATAAATTCTTTCATTCTTTCCTCCATTTTTATTGCTCTTCTCTTCATGCCAGTCCATGTTGTCTATGCTTCATTGCTAGCTAGACATTTTGTGTAGGTATCTTTGAAACTCTACAATTGTAAAAATATTTATTTATGTACAGGGTGAAAAAATTAGCAATGTTCAGTACTCAAAGAAATGCTCAAGGAAACTCTCATTCATAGGAGCCCAAAATGTTGGTTGTGGAGCCTAATTATCTTCATGATTCATAGGTATTTGTTTTCAGTTGTGTTTATACCCCATGAATCATGTACACCCAGGAATACTGTACACCCCTCCATGTACGGGGGGTTGAGAAGGGGGCTTACCCCTCCTACGGGGTCCGGGGGATCATCCCCCTGGATGGGGGGTCCAGGGGACAATGGAAAGGGTTCAGGGGTGAATCCCTCGAAGGAAAAATGGCCTTGTAAAATATTGTAATTTCATAGTGAATATGGAACGTTCATTATAAGGTCGCAGATCTGATGGTAGAAGTTATTTTATGGTTTTTTCCCTAGAATACAACCCTATTTTATGACATAATTGTATTGTGGTTTTGTATGTGTGTGATTATTGTATTCTAATAAAGGATACTGTGAGAGAAAGAAGAGAAAGCTACAATGGGTGTGTTGTAGGTTGTATCCCTTCATTTTGTTGGATAATAAAAGGTAAGGACCTAGCAATTTCTCTAGTGGACGTATCCCACACTGAGTGAACCAGGTATATCTGTGTCTCTATTGTATTGTGTATCTTATGTGTTTTATTTTCAAATTTATTTTATTTTATTGTTCTGTGATCCTATTTTTCCAACAACTGGTATCGGAGTGAAATGTAACTCGTAAGAAAAGAGGGTTCCTATTTCAAGCGGGAGCAATGTCAAAAGATGGAAATCTTAGGGTCGAGAAATTTAAAATCCCAAAATATCAGTTATGGAACATGCAGATGGAATACTGTTATATGAGAAGGATCTATTCTTAACATTGGGTGTAATAACAAAGAAGTCGATGACCATGAAGGATGAAGAATGGGAATTTTCTGACAGAAAGGCACTAGGAACAATACGACTGAGCCTGGCAGCGTCAGTGGATTTCAATATTTCAAAAGAAAAGACAATGAAGGACTTGATGGATGCATTGGATAAAATGTATGAAAAAACCTCGGCATCTAATAACATATTTATAATGAAGAGATTATTTTATATGAAGATGTCAGAAGGTGGGTCTGTTGCAGATCATTTAAATGAATTTAATACAGTTACTAATTACTAAGTTCTGTAAAAGTGGACTTTGATGATGAGGTCAGGGCTCTTCTAATCTTATGTTCATTGCTAGAAAGATGGAATGGCTTGTTCGTGGCTGTAAGTAACTTTGTCTCTAGTTCAGACACTCTAAAATTTGATGATGTTGTTGGTGTTATCCTTAGCGAGGAAATGCAATGGAAAAGAATAGGTGAGGCATTAGGTAATGCGTTGAATGTGGAGAACAAAGGAATACAAAAGGATAGAGGAAAGGGCTCAAGGAATCGTGGGAGTTCTAGGAAGGGAAGATCTGAATGCAAATTGGGAAAGATAGAGTGTTGGAATTGTGGGAAGAAAGGACATCTAAAGAAAGACTACGGAGCTCCAAAGAAACAAAGATATGGACAATAGGAGAAAAATCAGGAAGCAGATGTAACAGGTGATGTGTTACAAGATGCTTTGATTCTTTCTATTGAAAATATTTTCGAGTATTGGGTAGTAGATTCAGGGGATTCATTTAATGCCACACCCCATAGGAAACATTTTCTATATTATGTTCAAGGTGATTTTGGACAGGTTCATTTGGGTGATGATGCACCATGCAAAATTGTTGGAATGGGAAAGGTAAAAATAAAGAAAAGGAATGGAAATCAATGGTTGTTGAAAGAGGTAATACATGTTCCATATCTAAGGAAAAGGCTAATTTAAAAAAGGAATTTGGCAAGCGAATGTTGTATATCTATATTTATAGATAAGGCATGGAAAATCACCAAAGGATCACTGGTGATAAAAAACGAGAGAAGGTAGGTACATTGTATTTATGTACTGGTAATACTGACTCTTCTATCTCTTTAGCTTCTACAGGAGATGATACAACACGATGGCATCATAGGCTTGGACACATGAGTGAGAAGGGGATGCAGATACTTCACAAAATAAATTTGTCGCTAGATATTAAACAAATTGATTTGGATATATATGAGCACTGTGTTTATGTAAAACAAAAGAGAGTTAGATTTCTCAGAGTCGGAAAAGAAAAGAATAGTGAAAGGTTAGAACTTGTGCATACAGATGTATGGGGACCAACTCAGGTATCATCTCTTGGTGGCTCTCATTATTATGTTACTTTTATTGATGATGCAACTACAAAAACTTGGGTTTATTGCATTTGACAAAAATATGATATTTTTTATACTTTTAAGAAATGGAAAGCTTTGGTTGAGAATGAGATAGGAGGTGAATATTGCAACAATTCATTTGATGATTATTGTTCATACCATGGGATTCATAGAGATAAAACACTTCCAGGAACACCACAAGAAAATGGTGTGTCAGAAAGGATGAACACGACAATCATGGAGCATGCAAGGATTATGAGATTGCATGATGGGTATCCCTTACAGTTCTGGGTAGATGTTGTAGATATTGTTTTTTACTTGATAAACATAGGACCTTAAAGCTATTTGGATGGTGGAATTCCATAGGAGGCATGGACAGGTAAAAAGTTAAGCTATTCATTTTTCAAGACTTTCGGTTGTGAAGCATTTTTCCATATTGATAAAGAAAATAGAATAAAGTTTGAGGAAAAGTAAAAGAAGTGTACCTTTATTGGATACAGTGTTAATGATTTTGGTTATCTATTATGGGATTATGAAAATCACAAAATCATTAGGAGTAGAGATGTCATATTCAATGAGAAGGTCATGTACAAAGATAAGTTGCAGGGAAAGAAACAGGAAAAAGAAAAACCAAAGGTACCAAAAAATCAAAATTCCAACATGTTACCATTGAAAAAGAAATTCCAAAGGTACCAGAAAATCAAAATGAATAACAACATGAGAAACATGTACCTCTAACTCTTGCAAGTGTTGTTAGAATATATAATAGGTTAACTAGACCCCCTGAACGATACTCTCCTTCATTATATTATTTATTGTTGACTGATTCTTGTGAACCAGAATGTTATGAAGAGGAAATGTAGGTAGACACTAAAAAGAAGTGGGAGCAAGGCATGAACGAGGAAATGTATTCCTTGGTAAATAACTAGACTTGGGACTTGGTTCAGTTTCCTACAAGAAAAAAAACATTACAAAATAAATGATTTTATAGGTTGAAGGAAGAAGATGGAGGAAAAAAGAGGTACAAGGCTAGACTTGTTGTAAAGGGGTTTGCACAAAAGAAAGGTATATATTTTGATGAAATATTTTCTCCTTTTGTTAAAATGACTTCAATTAGGACTATTTTAAGTATTGTGGTAGTAGAAGTTTTTCACCTTGAACAGTTATATGTAAAAACAACTTTTCTCCATGGGGATTTGGATGAATATATTTATATGCAACAACCACAAGGGTATGAGGTCAAAGGGAAGGGAAATTTGGTATGCAGATTGAAGAAGAGCGTGTATGGACTAAAGAAATCTCCAAGGCAGTGGTATTTGAAGTTGTATAGGTTTATGAGAGACCAAGGTTATAGTAGATGTCATTATGATCACTGTGTTTATTTTAAAAGGCTAGAAAATGGAAGCTATATTATCTTTATATTGTATGTAGATGACATGCTTTTTGCAGGGTCTAATATGAAGGATATAAATGTGCTCAAGAAGAAATTAGCTAATTCATTTGTGATGAAGGATTTGGGTGCTGCAAAGAAAATCCTTGGTATGAGAATAACAAGAGAC
>JASDQU010101438.1:21322-37720 GCA_032191745.1 Picea mariana | reverse complement strand
AAATGTGCTCAAGAAGAAATTAGCTAATTCATTTGTGATGAAGGATTTGGGTGCTGCAAAGAAAATCCTTGGTATGAGAATAACATGAGATAGGAAGAATCACAAGTTGACATTGTCTCAGGGTGAGTACATAGAGAAGGTGTTGGAGAGGTTTAGAATGCAGAATGAAAAACCAATTAGTACACCTTTGTCCAGCCATTTCAAATTAACTAAGAAAACATGTCCCAAGACATAGGAGGTCTATAATACATGTACAAAGTCCTTGATGTAGGAGCATCGTCATCAAAGCACAAGTGGAGGTGATCCGAATGGATCTAGGGAACATCACAAAAGTTTCAGAAGTGTCCGAGGAGGCTCATAATGACCTCAATAGGTAGAGAAAGGGAAAGAATCGAAAGTTCTTGAAACTTAGTGAAAACAACATGATCGCGAAGAGCACGTCACAATATTTCTAACAGAGCAAACGGATCATCAAACGAAGTTACGCTTTGAAAGATATTCGCGATCAAAGATGCAGTCAACTAGGACCAGTCAACAGAGGACACATCATCATCCGTACTTCTAACGTTAGCAGCTGACATGGCAGGGTGATGTCATCATATAGATGATGATGTCAGCATGCCATGTGGCAGCACCACAGGCTGCCATGTGTCACCCACCAGTGGAATTTTCAGGGGTCCATATGGACCAATAGGAAACTGCCACGAGGCACCCCCAGGAGATGCCACATGGCACCACCCAGGGAGCACCACATGTCAGTACAATGGTTACAGGGTGAGCCATGTCATCATAAGAGAAGGTGAATCAACATGTTCCACATGTCCCAATCATGGGGAGACATGTGGCATCCCGAGAATTCCCAATGTTAGCCCATGAATGATTTTTGTTTTAAAAAAAGAATTGGCAGGTCTGCCAAATTTGGTGAACCATGCCAAATCTACACAGTCGTTAGCGGAGTTACTAGTGGACCACTAAACATAGAGAGGGTTTAAAATATGGAAAAACATATATGTAACCACTATAAAAAATGGAGTGTGGCAGGTTCGACCCCAGAACCTCCACCCAGAACAAAGCCTTTAAAACTCTGCTCTAACCAACGCGCCAAGGGGTGTGCCTTGGTACATCTGCCACATTTAATATTTAAGAATGTATTTTCGGCTAGAGCTGGGGGGGAGGCATGACCGTACATCCATGGGCACAGTTTTCCATGGAGATGATAGTGCATTAATTACACAGAGTTGCACACAAATTGAGACAGAGGTCTAGAGGAGGCTTGAAGGTGCCTTTGTCCAATGGAGACGATTTGATATTCGTTTTTAGGTAATTCGACAATGTGACTCCAATGGTGAGGTCTATTTTTGCAGCAGAGCTTCAGATTAGTAAGATAATATCTAGAGAATCCAATGTAAGCATGCTTTTCATTATGTTGTTCTGTCATTAAACATTGCAGCATAACATGTATGTTACAGGTCTAAAGAAGCATGGAGAGGTTGCAGTAGGGTAGCAAGATTATATTATTCCTTATATCTATTATTTTCTTCTCTTCTTACAGATCAAACTAATCAGTTACATGTGACAGGTAAATTGGGGCACTTGCATGATACGTGGCCAATGAAGCAGTTCTAAATCTCAAGGTTTCAGGATCTTTGTATGGGCTACATATTTATGCTTGGATCTGAGCAGTAGATCTAAGGCACTTGATGGCTCCATGATGATGGGGCTCATCTTTTATTCTTCATCTTTTTATGTATTGATTATGTGGGAATGATGTGCATGTCAACATCGTGGATGCCTTATGAGCATGAGAACTTGTGAATCTTGTATACATTCTTGATCACATTTTAATCTCTTGTTGTCGTCACTGAAAAGGGACTTTAGCCTTACAACTTTTAAAGGAGAGACATCATTACAACGAGGAGAATAAAGAAGTAAATATTTGGAGCATGACTCAAAGACATAGCACACATCGAGTGAAATCTGTTATCAAGGGAAGTGTGATATCTCTTATGTGTATTTTTTCCTTATGTTTACTTTCATGAATTTCTGCACATAGATCAGTAAATACAAGAATGAAATATAACACATAAAGAATATACAGAGACTTTAATTCAATTAGGATTCAATCTCATAAGACTTCAAATTTACCTGTAATTTAAAATCGCTCAAGTAAAACGATCTATAACTGACCTTTTGAAGGAGTGACAGAATCAACCAATCATTGGAAACTAATCACCCTCTGGGTTCAGATCATGTGGTATCATAGTAAGCTTGATATCGATTGTAGGTGTTTAAGCTAAGGATGGAAAGGTCAGCAAAACAATTTTGTTTCAATGATCTTTAAGAGATCAACCAAATGCTTCAAGTAGAGAATGTTGGATTTAAGACATTGTTGCATGTTGCATAGGAAGAGAACCAAAAGTTGCAAGAGAAGTTGCAATCCATGAAGAGGAAGACAGGGGAAGGCTCTATGAATGAGACGATGATGAGACCATCTTGTGACCATGGCAACTTCACCATTTATGAGAGTGATCATGAAAATGAAAATGCATGCACAGTTTGTCAAACAAATTAATATGACCTACATGCATCACTGAGACTCCAAAAGTCAATAGTTCATCGAGAGATGAAATTGATTCAATTCAGGATGAGATCACAACTTCTCATGATCAAGGATTTGAGGCATCTCCATGGAGAGATGAAAATCACAATGGAAGAGTTGATACCAACTCTTCTTTCCAGTCTGACTCCATAGGAAACTCACCAAGGTATAAGAAATCTCAAAACTCTAAAATGCCATTTGATTATAAGCATGTTAATCATATAAAACAGATCTTGTGGCATCAAACACCATGGAATTTTTTTGGATTGAATAAACACGAAGTGTCCCAGCTTTGGAAGAGAAACTCCTTGTGCAGGAAAGTTATGGAAACCATAATAAGGACGAGGATGGAATATTCCTTTCCACACATGGAAAAGAGAAGGGGAAATGCACCTCTGAAGGAGAAAATCTACTACAACCATTGTAGCAAAGATGGGCATCATGAGGCCACTTGTTGGGCCTTACATCCAGATCTATGTCCAAAGAGGAATAAGAAGTCCAGGAAGACACCTCCAAGGGAGACGACCATTTAGGCAGTGTTGTAGGGAAATCCACCACCAGAAGGAAACCAACTACCAGACAAAGGACAACTCGGTAAAGAGGACATGTTCGACATAATCACTGAACGAATAGGGAAAATCCTTGAGTTATTCGAGAGTGGATATCTTTGTAAATCACATGTTGCGATTCAAACCCCATAGAAAGGTATTGTGTAAAAGTGATAAATGTTGATATCACTTCTTTTTCTTGCACATGTTGATATTGTTAGGCCTTTTGAGGTATTTTGGGTATGGGTTTCTTATTGTAAGTCTAATGGACATGAAACTTATAATGTAATGAATTTTGGGGACCAAAATTCCTTTCAATTGGGAGGTGTGATCCGGATGGATCTAGGGAACATCACAAAAGTTTCAGAAGTGTCTCAGGAAGCTTAGAATGACCTCAACAGACAGAGAAAGGGAAAATATTCAAATTTCACGAAAATTAATAAAACTTGTGTGATCGTAAAGAGCACGTCGCAATATTTCTAACGATGCAAATGGATCATCAAATAGAGTTACGGTTTGAAAGATATTCGCGGTCAAAGATGCAATCAACCAAGACCAGTGAGCAAGTGACACATCATCGTCCGTACTGTTGACGTCAACATGATGTCAACAACTGACATGGAAGGGTGACGTCTTCGTACAGATGATGATGTCATCATGCCACTTGCCAACACCACAAGATTCCATGTGTCACCCAAAAGTGGACTTTTCAAAGGTTCATACAGACCAATAGGAAAGTGCCATGTGGCACCCCTAGGAGACACCATGTGGCACCACCCAGGGAGTGCCACATGTCAGTATGGTAGTGACAGGGTTAGCCATGCCAACATATGAAAATTTGAATTAGCAAGCACCATGTGGCCCAATCATAGGGTGACACATGGCATCCCGAGAATGACCAATATTAGCCCGTGAATGATTTTTGTTTTAAAAAAAGAATTGGCGGGTCCACCAAATCTAGTGGACCATGCCAAATATACCCAGTCGTTAGTGGAGTTACTAGCGGACCTATAAACATAGAGGAGGTTTAAACTATGGATAAACATATATGTAACCACTACCAAAAATGAAATCCGGCGGGTTCGACCCCGAAACCTTCGCCTAGAACAAAGCCTTTCAAACTCCGCTATAACCAATGCGCCAAGGGGTGTGTCATGGTACATCTACCACATTTAATATTTAAGAATTCATTTTCATCCAGAATCATGGGGAGGCATAGTCGTAAATCCGTGGGAACAGTTTTCTATGCAGATGACGATGCATTAATTGCACAGAGTTGCATGCAAATCGAGACAAAGGTCAAGAGGAGGCTTGAAGGTGCATGTGTCTGATGGAGATGATTTGACATTCATTTTTAGGTAATTCAGCAACGTGAATTGAATGATGATGTCTATTTTTGTAGTAGAGCTTCAGATCAGCAAGCTAATCTCTGGAGAAGACAATGTAAGCATGCTTTTCATTATGTTGTTTTGTCATTAAATGTTGCAGCATAACATGCGTGTTACAGGTCTGAAAGAAAATGGAGAGGCTGCAGCAATGTAGCAAGATCAGCGTATTCATTCTATCTATTTTTTTCTTCTCTTCTTACACATCAAACAAATCAGTTACATGTGACAGAGAAATTGTGGCACTTGCATGATAAGTGGCTAATGAAGCAGTTCTAAATCTCGTGGTTTCAGAATCTTTTTATGGGATGCATATTTATGCTTGGATTTGAGCAACAAAAATAAGGCACTTGATGGTTCCATGATGATGGGGATCATCTTTTATTATTCCTCTTTTTATGTGTTTAGTATGTGGGAATGATGTTCATGTCAGCATCATGGATGCCTCATGTGCATGAGAACTTGTGAAGCTTGTATACATTCATGATCACATTTCGATCTCTTGTTTCTGTCACTAAAAAGGGACTTTGACCTTACAACTTGTAAAGGAGAGACATCATTATAGTGAGGAGAATAAAGAATTCAAGGTTTGGAGCATGACCCATAGACGTATCCCACATCGAGTGAACTCCATTATCAAGGGAAGTGTCATATCTCTTATGTGTATTTTGTCCTTATGTTTACTTTCATGAATTTCCACACATAGATCAGTAAATACAATCATGACATATAACACATAAGGAATCTACAAAGACTTTAATTCAATTTGGATTCAATATCATAAGACTTCAACTTTACCTTTAATTTCAAATCGCTTAAAACGATCTATAACTGACCCTTTTGAAGGAGTGACAGAATCAACCAATCATTGGAAACTAATCATCCACGGGGTTCAAATCAGGAGAACAACTCAGCACCCTAGTGTGCATTTTGAAGTGATTTTTGAATTTTAAAGATGGCATATCATGAAATATCTTGAAAATATTGTAATTAAAGAAGATCTTAAATGTTAAGAGGTTGAACCATCATGTGAGATCGATGGAGATTGTATTTTCTTTAATGTAGTTAATTGCAGTACATATCTAAAGAATTCTCTCTTATCTGTCTGTATCGATTATTTATTGTAATAAGCCTTAGTAGTTGAGAGATTTTAATTTGATAGAATAGCACTAAGGTAGTCAGAGGGAAAATGCTCTATGAGCCCTCTTGTATAAATATGTGTATTGTTTCCTAAATGAGGCTGCTGAAATTTGTTCAAGATTATTGTAGTTGAAGGCTGAAGCTATCTTAAGTTGTTATTGCTGAGACTTTTTAAGCTTATCGAAGTTGTATGAGCCCATGTACATATCATTTTAATGAATATAACAGAGAAGCGTTGATCCAAAAATGTTTGGTATTGTTGTTATTGTCTTTATCTGAATGAATGGTAGGATTTATGTTTAATTGCAATTCTTTGTTATTACCTGTTCTTATATTATGAATGCATTACATGGTTGAATGTATGAATCTATGAGGATTAGATACGATTCAATCATTTCTCTTCTACAAGCTCATGCAAGGAGTGCATAGTGTCAGCAAGGTGTGCATTGAAAAAGTCTAGTGTGACTCAGAAGATCAGGAGAGATAACGTGGAGATTTATATGCAAGGAGTGCACAGTGTCCGCAAGGTGTGTGTTGACAGAGTCTAGTTTGACTCAAAATATCAGGAGAGATAAATTGAATCTTTACTTGAAAAGAGCACAAAAGGACCACGCAAGGTGTGTGTAGGAAGAAACACACTCAACGTGATATTTTTAAGGAGTAAAAATTGAGTCATGTAAGGACTATTGCAAGGAGTGCACAGTTTCCCATAAAAAGGGTTAAGTGAAAGGAACATGTTGCAAGGTGTGCACAGGGTCAAAATTCGGCCAAGTGTCATAGAAACATCCAGAAGAATCTTAAAGTTTCGATAAGGAAAAAGATCAGAAGAGATAGCAGATGGAAATCCTTTAGTATGGAAGATCCCACTGAAAAATTCACAATCAATGAGCAAGATCCATTCATAGGAATCCAGATCCTTCCAAACCGTGCGATCTGGGAAAGTTGCATGAATGAGAGTCTTAAAATCCTTCATCACTTTGTGTGTTCATAGGTTCAAAAGTGTTTAAGGAGCGATATCCCTGAATTTCCGAAGAGGCGAAGTAAAATACTAGCCTTTAGTATCAAGGAATATACATGGTAATAGATCAGAGAGTCTGTGAGACAAAGCTCCAGAATATTTGTGTGGAGCAAAGAGAAATTCTCTCCAAGTCATGAAGGCCGAAGAGATCTAGACCGTTGGATCTAGAAGGGAACATGGTGGAGATCCACGTACTTAGGAAGAATATCAATTCGGAGGAAAAGGAGAGTAGTGAAGCCAAAACTCCCGAAGCCTGAAGTAGCGAAGTAAATCATGAGAGTTGATTTGCGAAGGAAACGCGTCGTCATATCGTGGAGTCCGGAAGTGAGTACTTTGGAGGAAAATAAAGGAGGAAGTGGAGTCATCCGAAGCTCCATAGGTAAGAAGAAAATCGTAGCCATCAGTTGGTAGGATATGTCATGTCATATCTATCACTTTGGTTATAAGACACTTTGGGAAATTTAGAGAGTAAAACTCCCGAAGGTCGAAAGTCCTAAAGGCCGGAGTCAACATGAGTCGTTGATAAATGGAGGGACACATGGATAGTGGATATTTACTTTGGAAGATAGTCACTCTAGAAGAAGTGAAGTGTGAAGGAATGAGAACTCTCGAAGGTCAAAGCATCGGAGTTCATCTGAGTCATCCATTGGAATAGGATGCATGGAGGAATATCTGTCACTTTGGAGGATTTACTCTTTGGAAGAAAGAAAGTGAAGGATCATTGACAAGAAGTCATCCAAAGTGGAAACAAGGGATGAATCTTGAATGTCTATCAAGGTGAGAATGTGGCACTCAATCCATAGCTCTAGGTATGGAGCACTTCGGGGGAAAAAGGTGTTGGAACACTCGGAACTCCCAAAGGTCGGAGTCACGAAGTGAATCACAAACATTGGCTATTGGAGAGGCGCGGGCCATAGATCTTGTCCGGGTGATTTCGCCTGTCCAGGGTTCAAGGAAAAAGGAATCAACTGCACTCGAAATAGTTGAAGCCCGAAGTCCTGAAGGGGGCTAGCTGACGGCCATAGCTTGTGGTCATAAAGAATCACAACCTATTCGAGGAGCTATCTCTCACCATTCATAGCTACCAGAAGCACCAAATAAAGGGCATGTGGGTGAACCAAACGTGCATAGGTAACCAAAAGGGGCATGTGTGAATTGATTTCAGGGTCTAGCAGAGGCTCGAAGATCCGATTCAGCTCAACGAATTGAGGATCCTTGATTGAAAGGTCACACAATCCCAAGGAGAGAAGGGGGGATGCATCAAGTGGTATTAGAGCCTAAGAAAAGGTTATGTCTGATAACATCAAATGGTATCAGATACATCAAGTGGTGTCTATGTAAAGGAAAAATTTAGCACAATGCCACCTAGAAGATGTGCGAAGCGACCTATAGAAAACCCAGATGTGGAAAGGGAGATGAGAGAAATTTTTGCAAGATTAGATGCTATGGAGATAGCACAAAGAAGAGAACTTGATGCTAGAGATGTCAATGATGCAGAGAGCAAAGAAATGTAAGTTGAAGGAGCTGGAGAAGAAGATGTTTTAGAAGAACGCTTTTTGAAAGATGTTGTCAAATTGGGAGCAAGACAAAAAATAGAAATCCCAATTTATGGAGGCAACTTAGATGTTGAGTAATTGTTGGATTGGATAAAAGCAATGGAAAAATACTTTGACTATGAAGAATTTGATGATGAGAAGAAAGTAAAACATGTTTTCACCGGATTTAAGGGACACACAACACTGTGGTGGGATGAACTACAGGCTGACAGGAGGAAAGGAAAGAAAAATATCAAGAACTAGGATAGAATGGTAGCCAATATGAAGGATAAGTTCATACCGAAGGACTATCAGATAAATCTATTCAGGAAATTATAGAACCTAAGACACAAAGGATAGACAGTAAAATAATACACCGAGGACTTTTATAAGCATAACATCAAGGCTAGACAGAGAGAAAAAGATGATGAAAAGGTTGTCAGGTATATAAATGGCTTGAGATATGAAATCCAGGATAAAATTAGGATGATAGCGGTGAGGACAGTGGAGGATGCTTATCATATTTCCCTGAAGGAAGAGGATAAATTGGCCATGAAACAGAGTGAACGAAGAAGAGGAAGAAGTATAAATAGAGGTCAGGGAATTTCCCATGAAAAACCACAAAAGCCCAAGGTTGAGACTGGAAAACTACACAGTCACTTAGAAAGAGGAGGAAGTTTTCGAGGGATACATTATGGTGGAAGGAATGATTTTCCTCGAGGAAGAGGAAGAGGTAGAGGAGGAGAGGTGAAGTGTTATGCATGTGGAAAAATAGGATACATTTCTTGGGAATGCCCCGAGAGAAAGAAATAAGGAAGAGATGAAGCTCATATTTTGTAAGCGCAGAAGTGGAATGTTGAATAAGAAAGCGCAGAAGATGGGAGGTCTTTGATGATGAAGAAGGTTCTCTTGAAGCCAACATCAGAGGTGGAAAAACTAGTGCAGAGGAACAATTTGTTTAGAATTGATTGCAATACCAAATATAAGGTATGCAAGGTGATAATTGACAGTGGGAGCACAGATAACTTGTTATCCACGAAAATGGTGGAGAAACTGGAGCTAGATACAACTTCACATCCGAGTCCATATAGAGTCTCATGGTTGCATAAAGGACACTAGGTAATGGTAACTAAATAGTACCTATCTGAATTTAAGATAGGAGGATATAGAGATGAGATTTTGTGTGATGTTATTCCCATGGGTGTATGTCATGTATTTTTGGGGAGACCATGGAAGTTTGAAAGAAATGTCATTCATGATGGGAGAATAAATACTTATACCCTGGAGAAAAATGGTAGGACACACATGCTACTACCAATAAAGGATAAGAAGGTGAAGAAAGAAGCCAACACAAGTATACTTCTCATGAGTGGGAATGAACTTCTAAGTGAAGTCAAGAAAGAACATGAGATGAAATTTGTTGTGGTGAGGAAGCCCAGAGTCATCCTTACAAGTACTACTATGGATGATCTTCCTGAAGAAATTCAAGAGCTATTAGAAACATTTGTTGACATAGTAGTGGATGAGTTACCTCACTCATTGCCACCCATCAAGAGTATCATCCATCACATTGATCTCATACTAGGATCGAGTTTTCTGAACAAAGAAGCATAAAAATTGACACATCAAGAGAATGAGGAGGTAAAGAAACAAGTCCAGGATTTGATGGACAAGAGTTTAGTCAGAGAGAGATTGAGTCCATGCACAGTACCAAATATGTTGAGTCCGAAAAAGGATGGAGGATGGAGAATGTGTATTGACTCAAGAGCCATAAACAAAATCACCATCATGTACAGATTTCCTTTTCCAAGGATGGATGACTTAATGGATTGTTTTAGGGGAGCTAATTATTTTTCAAAAATAGACCTGAAAAGTGGATATCACCAGATAAGGATGAGAGAAGGTGATGAGTGAAAAACAACCTTCAAAACTAATGGAGGGTTGTATGAGTGGCTTGTTATGCCATTTGTCTTGAAAAACGCCCCAAGTACTTTTATGAGGTTGATGAATGAGGTATTGAAAGATTTTATTGGTAAGTTTGTGATTGTATATCTGGATGATATATTAGTCTTCAATAAAACTGAAGAAGAGCATTTGAGACACTTAACATTACCGATGAGAAGATTGCAGCAGGAGGAGCTGGTGATAAATCTGAACAAATCCTCTTTTATGAATAAAAAACTCATTTACTTTGGTTTTGTAATCTCTTCAAATGAATTGAATATGGATCCAGAAAAAGTGAGAGAAATCAGAGAATGGTCGTCGCCAAGAAACATATTTGAGGTGAAAAGCTTCCATGGATTAGCAAGCTTCTATTGGAATTTCATTAGAAATTTGAGTGGTATTTGTGCATCAATATTATATACAGTTAAGAAGAGACATGAGTCTTTTAAGTGGAAAAAATAAGCTGAGAAAAGTTTTCGGATATTAAAGGAGAATATAACAGAACAACTGATTTTGGTCTTGCTAGATTTCGGGAAGACGTTTCAAGTATGATGTGATGCCAATGGAGTAGAAATTGGATTAGTCTTCAACCAATAAAATAGGCATGTTGCATATTTCAGTGAGAAGATGAATCACGCCAAGAGGATGTACTCCACATATGATAAAGAATTTTATGCAGTAATTAAGTCCTTAAATAAATGGACGCAGTACCTTGTTCCAAAAGAATTTGTTTTGTACAATGATAATCAAGCTTTACAATTCATAACCAGACAAGAGAAGTTAAATCAAAGACATGCTAAGTTGATAGAGTTTATGCAAAATTTCAATTTTTTCATGAAACATATTTTTGGAAATACAAACAAAGTTGTTGATGCATTGAGTAGGAGATGTCTGATTCTATAGGAATTTCAAGTGAAAACCTTAGGGTTCAAACACCTTAAGGATATGTATTGTGATGATCCATATTTTAAAGAGGAATATGAAGCATGTGTAAATCATGTTCTCAGAGACAGAAGTCAGTGGACAAAGTATCTGATTCAATATGGATTGTTGTTTAAAGGTAGCCAGTTGTGCATACCAAAGTGATCGATGAGGGATAATCTGCTGAAAGAAAAACATAGTGGAGGTCTAGTAGGACATTTTGGCCATGAAAAGACATTTGAACAGTTGAACAGTTCATACTATTGGACAGGTATGAGGGAAGAGGTGAAGAAATTTGTAAATAGATGTAAGATTTTCTAGTATGCAAAAGGAAAGCGACAAAACATTGGGTTGTATCAACCATTTCCTATTACAAATAGGCCTTGGAATGAAATAAGCATGGATTTCATGTTGGGATTGATAAGAATGCAAAGGGGAAATTATTCTATATTTGTTGTAGTCGATATACTTTCAAATATGGCACACTTTATGCCATGCCACGAAACTAATGATGCAGCACACATTGCAAATCTATTTTTCAAAGAAGTTGTGAGACTTCATGGGTTTCCCAAAAGTATTGTCTCAGACAGAGACACTAAATTTCCTGGTCATTTCTGGAGAACATTGTGGAAGAATCTGGGGACAGAACTATCCTTTAGTTCAACATATCACCCTCAAACAGATGGACAGACTGAGGTGGGAAATCAAAGTTTAGGTAATTTTTTGAGGAGTCTGGTCACTGAATATCATAGCCAGTGAGATCAGATTCTGTCACAAGAAGAATTTAAGTACAATTGATAACCAAACATGAGTACAGGGAAGAGTCCATTCCAGATAGTATATGGCATGAATCCAAGAGGAGTATCGAAATTGAGAGATTTGGAGGAGAATGAATTCAGAAGCATTGGAGCAAAAGACGTTGTTGCATAAATGCAAAAGCTTCACAATGAAATCAAAGAGTAGTTGCAGAACCACAATAGAGAATATAAATGTAGATGAAAATTTGGTTTCTATTTTTTTGTTGGGGGGAAGGCCCCCTCATATTCTATGCCTTCTTTCTATGAAAATCCTTCTACCACAAGCCTCACCTTATGATTATGAAGTGAGCCATATAATTTGTACCTTTTCTTGTAGACCCACCTGCATCTCTAAATGGAGCATCCACCAACTTCCATGTCCCATTATTGTTGATAGCATCATACTCATTATGCAAGGCTTCTTTCCACTCATTGTGAGAAGAAATTTATTCAAGGGAAGTTGGTTCAAAGTTAGTATATAAATTCAATTCACAATCATATGAAACATCTGTATCATTGACATCACCTCCATAATCTTGTCTTGTTCAACTTTTGGTTTCTATCTTTCCAACCTCATCCAGATGAACACCTTCAAGTGTATTTATGAGCCACTTTGTACATTTCTATGATGGTCCAGGTTGCTCCATAGATTGAGATGATGATACATTCCCATAAAGGTTTAGCCTTTCAATCCTCTCAATCGCATCATACAATTGAACCACTTATTCTAATGAAGTGTCTATATCTTCTTCATGAGGGGGATATGGAACTTCAAAAGGAGATTCCAAAGACTGGTCCAAGATACGAATCCCTCCTTCAAAATGTGGAATCTGATCATCAAACTCATGATATGTATTTACATTGGTGAATCTATCTATATGATGAAGTTGTTAGTCAACAATCTTTCCATTCTCAATGGATTCAAGAAAAACCATGTCTCTAGATAGAATGGATTTTTTATTTACCTCATTGTAAAGATGATATGCCTAGGTAGTATTTGAGTACCCCATGAAGATGCACTTTCGATTCCTTCACCAAGTTTGTTTCTTTGCTCCTTTGGAATTAAGGCATAACAAGTGGAACCAAAAACACTAATATTCCTCACCAAAGGAATATGGTAGTACCACATTTCATAAGTATTCTTATTCACAAGAGCATGAAATAGACAATTTTTTCTAACATATACTACACATAGAATTGAATCAAACAAAAACATCAACTTTACATTTTTGAAAAATAGAATTGAACATACCATATTCAAGTGTGTCCTATTCATTCTGTATGCTACACCATTTTTCTAAGGATTGTGTGGAAATATGGTTTGATGTTTGATTCCATGTTAGTGAAGATATTTTTAAAAATCATTATAAGTATAATCCCCTCCATTATCAATACGAAGAGTGCCAATATGATATTTTGCTTCATTTTCATTCCATAAATGAAAATTTTTAAATGTTTCAAATGCTTGATATTTATGTTTCAAAAAATAAACCCAACACAATCTAGTGTAGTCATCGATAAAATTCATCATATATTTATTACCATCATGGGGCCACACAAATCAAAGTGTATCAACTCTATCTTTCTATATTCTCTCGAAGTGGAATCATGGAAAGGTTGATTGCTATGTTTACCAAGAATACATACATCACATTGTTTTAAATTCCTTGGAATGGTAGGAAAATGAGAAGCATCATTTTTATTCAACATACAAATACTCTCATAGTTGATGTGACCAAATCTAGCATACCACAAGAGACTAGAAGCCAATGTACCTTCATCATTCTGAGAAAGGTATGCAAAATTGTATGCCCACGTAGATGTCCATGTTAGCTGAAACAATCTATCTTCCTCTCATTCTATCGTTATGACCATGTTGTTGGAAGATGTCATATTTTCAACTTAACCATAAAACATGTTAATATCATGGCCTTTGTTACACCTAAAAATTATTCACTTCGATAGTGTCTCAAGTGTCATCATTAAAAGTGTTGTAAGTGTCACATCTTGTCCACAAGTGTCGCATCTTAACTAAAAGTGTTGCAAGTGTCAAAAAAACATCATACTGCCATCTTGCCTATGTTGTGCCTCTAACGACATCACAAAGACACTTAAGACACCCCAAAGACTAGTTTTGAAGAAGAGAAGTCACTTGACAGGGAGTACAAACCTTTTTCCATGGAAAAAACACTCAAAAACTGAATTTTGAAGAGGAGTGATCCCCTACCCATTGTCAGGGAGTGTTAATGCTTCCTGAGCCTCTTTGGGGGACTGCTTGAGCACCCTTTGTACCCTTTTGGGAGAGTGCTACCCTTTTTTTAAAGCAAATTCTGGGTTTGTTGAGGCAAATAAGGGAAGAATCCCTCAATTCCTGAAGGCAGTTGGATTCGAATAGACGGTCAAGGCATGATCTTAGGGGATATCCTCAACTAAAGGAGAAGAATCCTCAACTCATCCCAAAGATCTCTCAAGTGGTTGGACCTCTCCAAGGTTATTTAAGGAGACCTTCTCATGGTGAAGGTACAAGGAAGATTGAGAATTATACCTAACTTATGATCTCCTAAGTGAGATGCCATCAAAGCAATCAGTGGAGATTACTTGACCAAAGGGGTTGGACAAGGAGAACTAGAAGAAGATGTTGCACCTTCATTCAAAGGATTGTAAGTATATTTACTTGTTCTCATTAATAATCAATGATTGGCCTGTTTCTTTCAAACTTGTGCTTGTTCCATATGAGTTTGTTTGTAGTAGATGGATCTATGATTGAGATAATCTCAGTAGAGTAGGAATTCCATTGTATCTTTGTCTACTCTACAGGACCTATCAGGGAGCTTAGGATCAAAGCTCAACCTGGACTTTGTAGGGACAAACGTCGTTAATAAGGTACATATCTTTCTCCTTCTCTTTCATTTATTATCTTGATTAGATATAAATATAAGTCAATGTCCATGTTAAGCACTTTTCTATCTTGGCCTTAGGAATCTAGATACCAAGAGGGAATCCACTTGTCCACAGGGGGATTCACCTACAACAGAAATTGGTGACTCCACTGGGGAGGAGCTCTGATTTTTGTTTCCATTCCCAGATTTTTTTTGGCCCTTTTCCCACTGATTTGATCTTCTCTACATTGTCTTTTTTATTCTTATATTTGTTTGATTGCATCTTTATGTCATCATGATCACCCTGATTGACTGAATTTTCTTGAATTTTTGAGTTTTTGGGAACTTTAATGAGGTTTTGTAGTAGAGCGCTCCCATGCCCTTGTTATCGGAGTGCCAACACTCCCTGGTAGTCTTTCACAGAGTGTTGGAGTGCTCTGGTACCCCTTACACCAGAGCGCTATCCCATTTTCAGTGAAAAACCCTCTAGTTTTTCAATTTCTAGGTTCAATTTTTTCCTTTTGCATTTTCTCAGGGTCTCATACTCTCAGTCCATCTTGGTATTGGCCTTCAATACCCTGTTTTCTAAGGATTCATCCTCTTTTGTTTGGATTTTTTGACATTTGTCCTTACTTTGCAATTTGTCCTTCACGATTTGGAGTCAATTTGTCGTTTTCTTCTCGTTTATCTGAGTGAGTGAAAACTTTGTAAGGAGTTTCAAAGGTCTTTTGTACATTTCTTTATGATCTTTGAGTCATCTTGTCCAAGATATTTCTCCTTCCTTTTGAGTTTTTGGCTTTATGTGTCTTGTTTGATCATAACAAGGGTGTCTTTTGGTTTATGTGAAGTTTGCTTCCAGATTGCTTAAATCTCACAACTCTTGAAGTATGATTAGCATAAGAAGATTTACATCTACTAGTTATCAGTCACATACAAATATTTTAGGCATTGCATTGGATTTCTTATTGAGGACTATTTCATGAGGTCATTTCATCTTGGTGTTTGACAGCGAAAGGAAAATCCTTCTCCTTCCCTTAATTAGACATTCATTGAAAGAAAATATTGCTTATCATTTCTTATGCATGTTTTGGGAACTGAGTCATAATATCATCAGTCTTCACTCTCATACACCTATGAGTAAACAACAACCACTAAAATGAACGCTTAACTAAAATTTATCAGACTTTTAACATCTTTGTTAGCAAACCTACATTAGTTTAAGGTGTAGGGATTTGGAATAAGGTTGAAAGGATAACTTTCCAAATCTATCAAACAAACTTAGCATCTTGCGATAGGGAGAGAAAATCCAATTGTCGTATAGGCTTTTTGGGATCCCCGTCTCACACAGGGGTTACACACAAGGTCGCATTCAAGTGAGTTACTGAGATTATCCCTCTGTGGTTCAATTGTTTGTAGTGGTCAGATCATATATTGGGGGTCACTTGAGGGTATACCCACAATTATGTGTGGGATCCTCTCGAGTTGATTTCGTAATTGTTATTCTGTGCATACGTTTAGATCAGACTATCGGTTGTACCTGCCAAGGAGATGACTGTGAATTGGTGACCTTAGTAGCCATAATATTTAGGATATCACACAAGGTGACAGTGAAGGGAAGTCTCACTATACCTA
>JASDQU010101438.1:2651-21069 GCA_032191745.1 Picea mariana | reverse complement strand
GTACATAGAGAAGGTGTTGGAGAGGTTTAGAATGTAGAATGAAAAACCAATTAGTACACCTTTGGCCAGCCATTTCAAATTAACTAAGAAAACATGTCCCAAGACACATGAGGGGTTATAATACATGTACAAAGTCCCTGATGTAGGAGCATCATCATCAAAGCGCAAGTGGAGGTGATCCGGATGGATCTAGGGAACATCAAAAAAGTTTTAGAAGTCTCTAAGGAGGCTCAGAATGACCTCAATAGGTAGAGAAAGGGAAAAAATTCAAAGTTCCCGAAACTTAGTAAAAGCAACATGATCGTGAAGAGCGTGTCACAATATTTCTAATGGTGCAAACAACGCGTCAAACAAAGTTACAGTTTGAAAGATATTTGTGGTCAAAGATGCAGTCAACTAGGACCAGTCAGCAGAGGACACATCATCGTTTGTACTTCTGATGTCAGCAACTGACATGGCAGGGTGATGTGATCATACATATGATGGTGTCATCATGCCATGTGGCAACACCACAAGCTGCCATGTGTCACCCACCAGTGGAATTTTCAAGGGTCCATACAGACCAATAGGAAACTGCCACGAGGCACCCCCAGGAGATGCCACGTGGCACCACCCAGGGAGCACCACGTGTCAGTACAATGGTTACAAGGTGAGCTACGTCAGCATAAGAGCAAGTGAATCAGTAGGTGCCACATGTACCAATCATGGGGAGACACGTGGCATCCCGAGAATTCCCAATGTTAGCCCATGAATGATTTTTGTGTTAAAAAAAGAATTGGCAGGTCCGCCAAATCTGGTGAACCACACCAAATATACACAGTCGTTAGCGGAGTTACTAGTGGACCACTAAACATAGTGAGGGTTTAAAATATGGATAAACATATATGTACCCACTATAAAAAATGAAGTGCGACAGGTTCAACCCCAGAACCTCCGCCCATAACAAAGCCTTTAAAACTCCGCTCTAACCAACGCGCCAAGGGGTGTGCCTTGGTACATCTGCCACATTTAATATTTAAGAATGTATTTTCAGCTAGAGCTGGGGGGCAGGCATGATTGTACATCCGTGCGCATGGTTTTCCATGGAGATGGCAGTGCATTAATTACACAGAGTTGCACACAAATCGAGACAAAGGTCCAGAGGAGGCTTGAAGGTGCATGTGTTCGATGGAGATGATTTGATATTTGTTTTTAATTAATTAGACAACATGAATATAATGGCGAGGTCTATTTTTGCAGCAGAGATTCATATTAGTAAGTTAATATCTAGAGAAGCCAATGTAAGCATGATTTTCATTATGTTGTTTTGTCATTAAACGTTGCAGCATAACATGTGTGTTACAGGTCTAAAGAAGCATGTATAGGTTGTAGCAGGGTAGCAATATTAGCTTATTCCTTCTATCTATTATTTTCTTCTCATCTCACAAATTAAACCAATCAGTTACATGTGATAGGTAAATTGTGGCACTTGCATGATAAGTGGCCAATGAAGTAGTTCTAAATGTTGTGGTTTCAGGATCTTTGTATGGGCTGCATATTTATGCTTGGATCTGAGTAGCAGATCTAAGGCACTTCATGGCTCCATGATTATGGGGCTCATCTTTTATTCTTCATCTTTTTATGTATTGATTATGTGGGAATGATGTGCATGTCAGCATCGTGGATGGCTTATGAGCATGAGAACTTTTGAAGCTTGTATACATTCCTAATCACATTCCAATCTCTTGTTGCTATCACTGAAAAGGGACTTTGGCCTTACAACTTGTAAAGGAGAGACATCATTAAAACAATGAGAATAAAGAAGTCAAGATTTGGAGCATGACTCAGAGACATAGCACACATCAGGTGAACTTCGTTATCAAGGGAAGTGTGATGTCTCTTATGTGTATTTTGTCGTTATGTTTACTTTCATGAATTTCTGCACATAGATCAGTAAATACAAGAATGAAATATAAAACATAAAGAATATACAGAGACTTTAATTCAATTAGGATTCAATCTCATAAGACTTCAACTTTACCTGTAATTTCAAATCGCTCAAGTAAAACGATCTATAACTAACGCTTTTGAAGGAGTGAAAAAATCAACCAATCATTGGAAACTAATCACCCTCCGGGTTCATATCAAGTGGTATCAGAGTAAGATTGATACCGATTGCAGGTTTTGAAGATAAGGATGGCAAGGTCACCAAAACAGTTGTGTTTCGATGAGCTTCAAGAGATCAACCAAATTCTTCAAGCAAAGAATGTTGGATTTAAGACATTGTTTCATGTTGCAGAGGAAGAGAACTGAAAGTTACAAGAGCAGTTGCAATCCATGAAGATGCAGACAGGGGAAGGCTCTACGAATGAGACGATGATGAGAACATCTTGTGACCATGGCAACTTCACCAGTTATGAGAGAGATTATGACAATGCAAATGCATGCACACTTTGTCAAACAAATTAATATGACCTACATGCATCGTTGAGACTCCAAAATTCAATAGTTCATCAAGAGATGAAATTGATTTAGTCCAAGCCGAGAGCACAACTTCTCATGATCAAGGATTTGAGGCATCTCCAGGGAGAGATGAAAATCAAAATGGAAGAGTTGATACCAACTCTTCTTTCCAGTCTGACTCCATAGGAAACTCACCAAGGTATAAGAAATATCGAAACTCTAAAATGCCATTTGATTATAAGTATGTTAATCATATAAAACATATCTTGTGGCATCAAACACCATGGAATTTTTTTGGATTGAATAAACACAAAGTGTCCCAATTTTGGAAGAGAAACTCCTTGTGCAGGAAGGTTATGGAAACTATAATAAGGATGAGGATGGAATATTTCTTTCCACACACGGAAAAGAGAAGGGGAAATGCACCTTTGAAGGAGAAAATCTACTGCAACCATTGTAGCAAAGATGGGCATCATGAGGCCACTTGTTGGGCCTTACATCAAGATCTATGTCCAAAGAGGAATAAGAAGTCCAGGAAGACACCTCCGAGGGAGACGGCCATTCAGACAGTGTTGTAGGGAAATCCACCACCAGAAGGAAACCAACTACCAGACAAAGGGCAACTCGGTAAAGAGGACATGTTCAACATAATGACTGGATGAATAAGGAAAATCCTTGAGTTATTTGAGAGTGGATATCTTTGTAAATCACATGTTGCGATTCAAACCCCATAGAAAGGTATTGTGTAAAAGTGATAATTGTTGATATCACTTCTTTTTCTTGCACATGTTGATATTTTTAGGCCTTTTGAGGTAGTTTGGGTATGGGTTTCTTATTGTAAGTCCAATGGACATGAAACTTATAATGTAATGAATTTTGGGGACCAAAATTCCTTTCAGTTGGGAGGTGTGATCCGAATGGATCTAGGGAACATCACAGAAGTTTCAGAAGTCTCCCAGGAGGCTCAGAATGACCTCAACAGAAAGAGAAAGGGAAAAAATTCAAATTTCCCAAAACTTAATAAAATTGGTATGATCATAAAGAGCGTGTCACAAGATTTCTAGTGGTGCAAATGGATCATCAAACAGAGTTGTGGTTTGGAAGATATTTGCGGTCAAAGATGTGCTCAACCAAGACTAGTGAGCAAGGGACACATCATCATCTGTACTACTATTGTCAACAAATGACATGGCAGGGTGATGTCTTCGTATGGATGATGATTTCATCATGCCACTTGGTAGCACCATAGGATTCCATGTGTCACCCAGAAGTGGACTTTTTAGGGGTCCATACAGACCAATAGGAAAGTGCCACGTGGCACCCCTAGGAGACACCACATGGCACCACCCAGGGAGTGCCATGTGTTAGTACAAAAGTGACAGGGTGAGCCACGCCAACATATGAGAAGTTGAATCAGCAGGCACCACGTGGCCCAATGATAGGGTGACCCATGGCATCTCGAGAATACCCAATATTAGCCCGTGAATGATTTTTGTTTTAAAAAAAGAATTGGCGGGTCCACCAAATCTAGTGGACCATGCCAAATATATCGAGTCATTAGTGGAGTTACTAGCAGACCTCTAAACATAGAGGATGTTTAAGCTATGGATAAACATATATGTAACCACTACCAAAAATGAAGTCCGGCGGGTTCGACCCCGAAACCTTTGCCTAGAACAAAGCCTTTCAAACTCCACTCTAACCAATGTGCCAAGGGGTGTGTCATGGTACATATGCCACATTTAATATTTAAGAATTTTTTTTCAGCCAAATCCGTGGGGAGGCACAGCCGTACATCCACGGGAACAGTTTTCTATACAGATGACAATGCATTAATTGCACAGAGTTGAATGCAAATCAAGACAGAGGTCAAGAGGAAGCCTGAAGGTGCATGTGTCTGATTAAGATGATTTGAGATTTTTTTTTAGGTAATTCGGTAACGTGAATTGAATGACGATGTCTGTTTTTGTAGCAGATCTTCATATCAACAAGCTAATCTCTGGAGAAGACAATGTAAGCATGCTTTTCATTATGTTGTTTTGTCATTAAATGTTGCAGCATAACATGCGTGTTATAGGTATGAAAGAGAATGGAGAGGATGCAACAATGCAACAAGATCAGTGTATTCCTTCTATCTATTCTTTTCTTCTCTTCTTACACATCAAACAAATCAGTTACATGTGACAGAGAAAATGTGGCACTTGCATGATAAGTGGCCAATGAAGCAGTTCTAAATCTCGTGGTTTCGGGATCTTTTTATGGGCTGCATATTTATGCTTGGATCTGAGCAATAGAAATAAGGAACTTGACGGCTCCATTATGATGGGGATCATCTTTTATTATTCCTCTTTTTATGTATTTAATATGTGGGAAAGATGTCCATGTCAGCATCATGGATGCCTCATGTGCATGAGAACTTATGAAGCTTTTATACATTCATGATCACATTTCGATCTCTTGTTTCTGTCACTGAAAAGGAACTTTGACCTTACAACTTGTAAAGGAGATACATCATTATAGTGAGGAGAATAAAGAAGTCAAGGTTTGGAGCATGACCCATAGACGTATCCCACATTGTGTGAACTCCGTTATCAAGGGAAGTTTCATATCTCTTATGTGTATTTTTTCCTTATGTTTACTTTCATGAATTTTGGCACATAGATTAGTAAATACAAGCATGATATATAACACATAAGGAATCTACAAAGACTTTAATTCAATTTGGATTCAATCTCATAAGAGCTCAACTTTACCTTTAATTTCAAATCGCTTAAAACGATCTATAACTGACCCTTTTCAAGGAGTGACAGAATCAACCAATCATTGGAAACTAACCATCCCCGGGGTTCAGATCAGGAGGACAACTCAGCACCCTAGTGCGCATTTTGAAGTGATTTTTGAAATTTAAAGATGGCATATCATGAAATATCTTGAAAATATTGTAATTAAAGAAGATCTTAAATGTTAAGAGGTTGAACCATCACGTGAGATCGATGGAGATTGTATTTTATTTAATGTAGTTAATTGCAGTACATATCTAAAGAATTCTCTCTTATCTGTCTGTATCGATTATTTAATGTAATAAGCCTTAGTAGTTGAGAGATTTTAATTTGATAGAATAGCACTAAGTTAATCAGAGGGAAAATGCTCTATGATCCCTCTTGTATAAATATGTGTATTGTTTCCCAAATGAGGCTATTGAAATTTGTTGAAGATTATTGTAGTTGAAGGTTGAAGCTATCTTAAGTTGTTATTGTTGAGACTGTTGAAGCTTATCGAAGGTGTATGAGCCCATGTACATATCATTTTAATGAATATAACAAAGAAGCGTTGATCCAAAAATGTTTGTTGTCGTTGTTATTGTGTTTATCTGAATGAATGGTAGGATTTATGTTTAATTGCATTTCTTTGTTATTACCTGTTCTTATATTATGAATGCATTACATGGTTGAATGTATGAATCTCTGAGGATTAGATAAGCTTCAATTGTTTCTCTTCTACAAGCTCATGCAAGGAGTGCATTGTGTCAGCAAGGTGTGCATTGACACAGTTTAGTGTGACTCAGAAGATCGGGAGAGATAACATGCAAATTTATATGCAAGGAGTGCATAGTGTCCGCAAGGTGTGCATTGACAAAGTCTAGTTTGACTCAAAATATCAGGAGAGACAAATTGAATCTATACTTGCAAATAGAACAAAAGGACCACGCAAGGTGTGTGTAGGAAGAAACACACTCAACGTGATATTGTTAAGGAGGAAAAATTGAGTCATGTAAGGACTATTGCAAGGAGTGCACAGATTCTCACAAAAACGGTTGAGTGAAAGGAACATGTTGCAAGGTGTGCACAGGGTCGACATTCGGCTAAGTGTCATAGAAACATCCAGGAGAAGCATAAAGTTTCGAGAAGGAAAAATCTCAAAAGAGATAGCGGATGGAAATCCTTTAGTAGGGAAGATCCCACTGAAAATTTCACAATCAATGAGTAAGATCCATTCGGAGGAATCCAGATCGTGAGATCTGGGAAAGTTTCACGAATGATAGTCTTAAAATCCTTCATCACTTTATGTGTTTGGAGGTTCAAAAGTGTTTAAGGAGCGATATCCCCGAATTCCCAAAGAGGCGAAGTAAAATACTAGCCTTCGGTATCAAGGAATATACATGGCAGTAGATCAGAGAGTCTGCGAGACAAAGCTCTAGAATATTTGTGTGGAGAAAAGAGAAATTCTCTCCAAGTCATGAAGACCGAAGAAATCTAGATCATTGGATCTAGAAGGGAACATGGTGGAGATCCACATACTTAGGAAGAATATAAATTTGGAGGAAAACGAGAGTAGTGAAGCCAAAACTCCCGAAGACCGAAGTAGCAAAGAAAATCATGGTAGTCGATTTGAGAAGGAAACGCATCGTCATATCATGGAGTCTAGAAGTGTGTACTCTAGAGGAAAAGAAAGGAGGAAGTGGATTCATCCGAAGCTCCAGAGGTAAGAATCAAATCCTAGCCGTTAGTTGGTAGTATACGTCGTGTCATATCTATCACTTTGGTGATAGGACACTTCGAGAAAATTAGAGAGTAAAACTCTCGAAGGTCGAAAGTCCTGAAGGCCGAAGTCAACATGAGTCGTTGATAAATGGAGGGACATGTGGATAGTGGATATTTACTCTGGAAGATAGTCACTCTGGAAGAAGTGAAGTGTGAAGGAATGAGAACTCCCGAAGGTCAAAGTGTCAGAGTTCATCTGAGTCGTCCATTGGAACAAGACGTGTGGTGGAAGATCTGTCACTTCGGAGGATTTACACTCTGGAAGAAAGAGAGCAGAGGATCATTGACAGGGAGTCATCTGAAGTGGAAACAAGGGACTAATATTGATTGTCGATCGAGGTGAGAAAGTGTCACTCGATCTGTATCTCTAGGTACAGAGCACTTCGGGGGGAAAAGGTGTTGGAACACTCAGAACTCCTGAAGCTCGGAGTCTCGAAGTGAATAACAAACATTGGTTGTTGGAGAGGCATGGTTTGTTGGGAACTTTAATTGTCTAATTGAATAGAAAATCAAAGTGCTCAATATAAATTGTCAACCCAGGGAAGTCTGTTATTTCAAGATAATTGTGCACAGTCTATGCTAGATTATGAAAGCATCTCTAATCTAATTGTAGTAGGGAAGTTAAAAAAAAAAAAAAAACATTATYACTAACACWGTTGTKYTGATACARYTGGAGTTSTAYAGMTTTGAAATCATAATTRCAATCTAAACTGATGAATRTATAARAAMCYTRGATTGCCTACTCTAATCTAACTTTCTAATTTACTTTTGCAGGAAGAARTTCTATACTATTTGCAGAAAGGAAATCTACTTATTGCAAGAAGGTACTTCACACTTTTATTTCTCGGAAACAAGATCTTAACCTAATGCAAATAAAGGGAAAGCAGTTCTCCAGCAATGTTCAACAATCAACTTCTAATTCTCATGAGACAAATTTATGCGCATCTAACAAGAAGGAACTAAATTGTAACAACAGTTGTATTCTAGAAATGTCAAATAGTTAAATCATTCGCATTTAAAACACCTAATCTAGAATTCAAAACAGAGGGGAATTGGTGAGGAAGGTGGGCCCTTTCCTTCTCACTGAATCTGCTCAAAGAAATAGGTTACAGTCTGCTAAGGGAATTCAATCCACTCTTTCATTCAAATGCCAAAAAACTGCCTGTGTACAATAAGCATTACTTTTCTTTCTCCAGTCACAAAAACTCCTTTTCATTACAAAAGCTCTGTTATTTAAAGTCAGATTCATTCAGTAGAACATAAACAGAACAGTCTTGAGAATCCCCGATTCTCAAGCTGTTCGTTAGATATCATTAATACCAAATCTAGAACTCTCCTTGATCAACATCATGAACCAGCATATCTAATCAGCAGGTGTTGCAGCAGTCGTATAATAACAGGATTGGTGGTGTTTGTTGTAATAGCTTCCAGGATTAATGGGCTTCTGTTGCAGTAGTCGTGTAACAACTTCCAGGATTGGTGGCATCCGTTGCAGCAGTCATGTAACAGCTTCCAAGATTAGTGCATAGCTGTAACAGTAGTGAGTTTCTCGAAGTGGGTTGTTCTAAGCATTTCGATCATCAGTTAAATCATTTCATGGGTAAAATGTGTGAACGTCACCAATCAAACATGCTAAGTAAATGAAAATATAAAAACGAGATGAATAGTTCATACCTTGGGAAAAAGGGTCTTAGTACTCATTATAATAGTCATTTAGCTTAGGAATGATAAGGTTGAATGGAAAAAAGATGTAGTGAAAAAGGGACATTTATGGGTCCTAACATGGACCATAGATCTTGTCTGGGTGATTTCTCCTGTCTAGGGTCCAGGGAAAAAGGAATCAGCTGCACTCAAAATAGTTGAAGCCCGAAGTCCCGAAGGGGGCTAGCTGAAGGTCATAGCTTGTGGTCATAAAGAAGCATGGCTTATTTGAGGAGCTATCTCTCACCATTCAGAGCTACCAGAAGAACCAAATAAAGGGCATGTGGGTGAACCAAGCGTGCGTGGGTAACCAAAAGGGGCCCTATGCAAATTGATTTCAGGGTCTAGTAGAGGCTCGAAGATTCGATTTGGCTCAACGAATTGAATATCCTTGACCAGGAGGTCGCGCAACCCCGAGGAGAGAAGGGGGGATGCATCAAGTGGTATTAGAGCCTAAGAAAAGGTTATGTCTAATAACATCAAATGGTATCAGATACATCAAGTGGTGTCTATGTAAAGGAAAAATTGAGCACAATGCCACCTAGAAGACGTGCGAAGTGACCTATAGAAAACCAAGATGTGGAAAGGGAGATGAGAGAAATTTTTGCAAGATTAGATGCTATGGAGATAGCACAAATAAGAGGACTTGATGTTGGAGATGTCAGTGATGCAGAGAGCAAAGAAATGTAAGTTGAAGGAGCTGGAGGAGAAGATGTTGCAGAAGAACGCTTTTTGAAAGCTGTTGTCAAATTGGGAGCAAGACAAAAAATAGAAATCCCAATTTATGAAGGTAACTTAGATGTTGAATAATTTTTGGATTGGATAAGAGCGATGGAAAAATACGTTGACTACAAAGAATTTGATGATGAGAAGAAAGTAAAACTTGTTGTCACCAAATTTAAGGGACACGCAACATTGTGGTGGGATGAACTACAGGCTGACAAAAGGAGGAAAGGAAAGAAAAATATCAAGAACTGGGATAGAATGGTAGCCAATATGAAGGATAAGTTCATACTCAAGGACTATCAGATAAATTTGTTCAGGAAATTACAGAACCTAAAACACAAAGGACAGAGAGTAAAATAATACATCGAGGACTTTTATAAGATTAACATCAGGGCTGGACAGAGAGAAAAAAATGATGAAAAGGTTGTTAGGTATATAAATGGTCTGAGATATGAAATCCAGGATGAAATTAGGATGATACCAGTGAGGATAGTGGAGGATGCTTATCATATTGCCTTGAAGGCAGAGGATAAATTGGCCATGAAACAGAGAAAACGAAGCATAGGAAGAAGTATAAATAGAGGTAAGAGAATTTCCCATGACAAACCACAAAATCCCAAGGTTGAGACTGGAAAACCACACAGTCACTTAGAAAGAGGAGGAAGTTTTCGAGGGATACAGTATGGTGGAAGGAATGATTTTCCTCGAGGAAGAGGAAGAGGCAGAGGAGGAGAGGTGAAGTGTTATGCATGTGGAAAAATAGGATACATTTCTTGGGAATGCCCCGAGAGAAAGAAATAAGGAAGAGATGAAGCTCACATTTCGTAAGCGCATAAGTGGAATGTTGAAGAATAAAGTGCAGAAGATGGGAGGTCTTTGATGATGAAGAAGGTTCTCTTGAAGCTAGAGTCAGACGTGGAAAAACTAGTGCAGAGGAACAATTTTTTTAGAATTGCTTGCAAGACCAAAGATAAGGTATGCAAGGTGATAATTGACAGTGGGAGCACGGATAACTTGGTATCCATGGAAATGGTGGAGAAACTGAAGCTGGATACAACTTCACATCTGAGTCCTTATAGAGTCTCATGGTTGCATAAAGGACACCAGGTAATGGTAACTAAACAGTGCCTAGCTAAATTTAAGATAGGAGGATATAGAGATGAGATTTTGTGTGATGTTATTCCCATGGTTGTATGTCATGTATTGTTGGGGAGACCATGGAAGTTTGAAATAAATGTCATTCATGATGGGAGAAAAAATATTTATACCCTGGAGAAAAATGGTAGGACACACATGCTACTGCAAATAAAGGATAAGAAGGTGAAGGAAGAAGCCAACACAAGTATACTTCTCATGAGTGGGAATGAACTTCTAAGTGAAGTCAAGAAAGAACATGAGATGCAATTTTTTGTGGTGAGGAAGCCCAGATTCATCCTTACAAGTACTACTATGGATGATCTTTCTGAAGAAATTCAGGAGCTATTAGAAAAATTTGTTGACATAGTAGTGGATGAGTTACCTCACTCATTTCCACCCATAAGGAGTATCATCCATCACATTGATCTCATACTAGGATCGAGTTTTCTGAACAAAGAAGCATAAAAATTGACACATCAAGAGAATGAGGAGATAAAGAAACAAGTCCAAGATTTCATGGACAAGGGTTTAGTCAGAGACAGATTGAGTCCATGCACAGTACCAACTATGTTGAGTCCGAAAAAGGATGGAGGATGGAGAATGTGTATCGACCCAAGAGCCATAAACAAAATCACCATCAGGTACAGATTTCCTTTTCCAAGGATGGATGACTTAATGGATTGTTTGAGGGGAGCTAATTATTTTTCAAAAATAGACTTGAAAAGTGGATATCACTAGATAAGGATGAGAGAAGGTGATGAGTGAAAAACAACCTGCAAAATNAAGAGCATTTGGGGCACTTAACATTAGTGATGAGAAGATTGCAGCAGGAGAAGTTGCTGATAAATCTGAAGAAATCCTCTTTTATGAAGAAAAAACTCATTTACTTTGGTTTTGTAATCTCTTCAAATGAATTGAATATGGATCCAGAAAAGGTGAGAGAAATTAGAGAATGGTCGTCGCCAAGAAACATATTTGAGGTGAGAAGCTTCCATGGATTAGCAAGTTTCTATCGGAAGTTCATTAGAAATTTGAGTGGTATTTGTGCATCAATATTATATATAGTTGAGAAGAGACACAAGTCTTTTACGTGGAAAAAATAAGCTGAGAAACGTTTCCAGATATTAAAGGAGAATATAACAGAACAACCGATTTTGGTCTTAACAGATTTCGGGAAGACGTTTCAAGTACGATGTGATGCCAATGGAGTAGCAATTGGATCAGTCTTGAGCCAATATAATAGGCATGTTACATATTTCAGTGAGAAGATGAATGACACCAAGAGGATGTACTCCACATATGATAAAGAATTTTATGCAGTAATTAAATCCTTAAATAAATGGAGGCACTACCTTGTTCCAAAAGAATTTGTTTTGTATAGTGATAATCAAGATTTACAATTCATAACCAGACAAGAGAAGTTAAATTCAATGGACAAAGTATTTGATTCAATATGGATTGTTGTTTAAAGGTAGCCAGTTGTGCATACCAAAGTGCTCGATGAGAGATAATCTGTTGAAAGAAAAACATAGTGGAGGTCTAGTAGGACATTTTGGCGATGAAAAGACATTTGAACAGTTGAACAGTTCATACTATTGGACAAGTATGAGGGAAGAGGTGAAGAAATTTGTAAACAGATGTAAGATTTTCCAGTATGCAAAAGGAAAGCGACAAAACATTGGGTTGTATCAACCATTGCCTATTACAAATAGGCGTTGGGATGAAATAAGCATGGATTTCATGTTGGGATTGACAAGAACGCAAAGGGGAATCGATTCTATATTTGTTGTAGTTGATATATTTTTGAAGATGACACACTTTATGCCATGCCAGGAAACTAATGATGCAACACACATTGCAAATCTATTTTTCAAAGAAGTTGTGAGACTTCATGGGTTGCCCAAAAGTATTGTCTCAGACAGAGACACTAAATTTGTTGGTCATTTCTGGAGAACATTGTGGAAGAAGCTGGGGATGGAAATGTCCTTTAGTTCATCATATCACCCTCAAACAGATGGACAGACTGAGGTGGTAAATCAAAGTTTAGGGAATTTGTTGAGAAGTTTGGTCACTGAATATCATAGCCATTGGGATCAGATTCTGTCACAAGAAGAATTTGCGTACAATGAATAACCAAACATGAGTACAGGGAAGAGTCCATTCCAGATAGTATATGGGATGAATCCAAGAGGAGTATTGAAATTGAGAAATTTGGAGGAGAATGAATTCAGAAGCATTGGAGCAGAAGATGTTGTTGCAGAAATGAAGAAGTTTCACAATCAGATCAAAGAGTAGTTGCAGAGCCACAATAGAGAATATAAACGCAGATGAAAAAATGGTTTCCATTTTTTTTGGGGGGGGAAGGTCCCCTCATATTCTATTCCTTCTTTCTATGCAAATCCTTCTACCACAAGCCTCACCTTATGATTATGAAGTGAGCCATATAATTTGTACTTTTTCTTGTAGACCCACCTGCATCTCTAAATGGAGCATCCACCAACTTCCATGTTCCATTATTGTTGATAGCATCATACTCATTATGCAAGGCTTATTTCCACTCATTGTGAGAAGAAATTTATTCAAGGGAAGTTGGTTCAAAGTTAGTATATAAATTCAATTCACAATCATATGAAACATCTGTATCATTGACATCACCTCCATAATCTTGTCTTATTCAACTTTTGGTTCCTATCTTTCCAACCTCATCAAGATGAACACCTTCAAGTGTATTTATGAGCCACTTTGTACATTTCTATGATGGTCCAGGTTTCTCCATAGATTGAGATGATGATACATTCCCATAAAGGTTTATCCTTTTAATCCTCTCAATCACATCATACAATTGAACCTCTTATTCTAATGAAGTGTCTATATCTTCGTCATGAGGGGGATATGGAACTTCAAAAGGAGATTCCAAAGATTGATCCAAGATAGGAATCCCTCCTTCAAAATGTGGAATCTCATCATCAAACTCATGATATGTATTTACATTGGTGAATCTGTCTATATGATGAATTTTTCAGTCAACAATCTTTCCATTCTCAATAGATTCAAGAAAAACCATGTCTCTAGACAGAATGTATTTTTTATTTACCTCACTGTAAAGATGATATGTCTATGTAGTATTTGAGTACCCCATGAAGATGCACTTTTGATTCCTTCGCCAAGTTTGTTTCTTTGCTCCTTTGGGATTAAGGCATAACAAGTGGAACCAAAAACACTAATATTCCTCACCAAAGGAATATGGTAGTACCACATTTCATAAGTAGTCTTATTCACAAGAGCATGAAATAGACTATATTTTCTCACATATACTACACATAGAATTGCATCAAACCAAAACAACTTTACATTTTTGAAAAATAGAATTGAACATACCATATTCAAGTGTGTCCTATTCATTCTTTATGCTACACCATTTTTCTAAGGATTGTATGGAAATATGGTTTGATGTTTGATTCCATGTTAGTGACGATATTTTTAAAAATCATTATAAGTATAATCCCCTCCATTATCAATACGAAGAGTGACAATATGAGATTGTGCTTCATTTTCAATCCATAAATGAAATTTTTTAAATGTTTCAAATGCTTGATATTTATGTTTCAAAAAATAAACCCAACACAATCTAGTGTAGTCATCGATAAAATTCATCATATATTTATTACCAGCATGGGGCCACACAAATCCAAGTGTATCAACTCTATATTTCTATATTCTCTCGAAGTGGAATCATGGAAAGGTTGATTGCTACATTTACCAAGAATACATACATCATATTGTTTTAAATTCCTTGGAATGGTAGGAAAATGAAAAACATCATTTTTTTTCAACATAAAAATACTATCATAATTGATGTGACCAAATCTAGCATACCACAAGAGACTTGAAGACAATGTACCTTCATCATTCTGAGAAAGGTATGCAAAATTTTATGCCCATGTAGATGTCCATGTTAGCTGAAACAATCTATCTTCCTCTCATTCTATCATTATGACCATGTTGTTGGAAGACATCATATTTTCAACTTAACCATAAAACATGTTAATATCATGGCCTTTGTTACACCTCAAAATTACTCACTTCGATAGTGTCACAAGTGTCATCATTACAAGTGTTGTAAGTGTCGCATCTTGTCCGCAAGTGTCGCATCTTAACTACAAGTGTTGCAAGTGTAAAAAAAACATCATACTACCATATTGTCTATCTCGTGCCTCTAACAACATCAAAAAGACACTTAAGACACCCCAAAGACTAGTTTTGAAGAAGAGAAGTCACTTGACAGGGAGTACAAACCTTTTGCCATGGAAAAAACACTCAAAAACTGATTTTTGGAGAGGAGCGCCCCCCTACCTACTGTCAGGGAGTGTTGGAACTCACTAAGCCTCTTTGGGGGAGTGCTTGAGCACCCTGTGTACCCTTTTGGGGGAGTGTTACCCTTTTTTTTAGCAAATTATGGGTTTGTTGAGGCAAATAAGGGAAGAATCCCTCAATTCTTGAAGGTAGTTGGATTCGAATAGATGGTCAAGGCATGATATTAGGGGAGATCCTGAACTGAAGGAGAAGAATCCTCAACTCATCCCAAATATCTCTGATGTAGGAGCATCCCTCACGACAAGAAAAACCAACGTGGAAGCAGAAGGCAGCTGGAAAACGTCCAGCGTAAGTTTTCTGAATTTTTAAATTTTCTCTTGAAGTTGATGCGCTAAATATAAATGAGATCATTTAATTTAGGTTCCTTGGTAAGAATGTAATCATACCTCGAGCCATACGCTCTCGTCTGAGATAGACAGAGGCATTTATAGTAGTAGTTGCAGGTAGATAGAATTGAATTCTCAGATTAGATAGTTCTCGAAGGAAGAGGGAAAACCGAATATAGACACCCTCATTTGTATCATTGTAACATAAGCAACAGGAGGAAGAAGAAGCTAGAGCATAGGAGAATAGCAGAGAGTTGTAGAAGAATACCCATGTATAGATCTTGAATTAATAGAAGAAGTTGATTCAGGATCATGGCTGTTGTGTTATTCTCTGTGTATATATGTTGAATGCTCTATTTATAAATATTTCTTCCTGATATGAAATTGTTGTCATGTTGTGCGTATGATTTCATGTGTCGAGATTGAAATCTGAGAGGAGGAGAGGTGAGTTACAATTATTTCTCTTTTCAGCGACGATTCCTGCAAGGAGTGCAGTTGAAGTCATCCGCAAGGAGTGCGTTGACAGAAGGCTTGGGAGTTAAACTCTTGTTCTCAAAAACACTCAGAAGTGAAAGTGGGTTGTTGAATCCATGCAAGGAGTGCGCATGCTAAGGGAGAAAGTCTCAGTCGTGAAACTGAGTGAAGTATTGAAGGAATGCTACTACGGGCATACACAGATTCAAGGAAGCTCGAACAGTCGAAGTGTTCACAGGCTTGCTGCAAGGAGTGCGTGTAAAGAACCTTGTTGGGGTTGAAGTAAGTTAGCAAAGCTCAAGAAGGATAGGCCTCTGAGTTGCTGAAGATCAGTGTAGATCAGTGTGACGTGAAGTCAGGAAGAAACGTCGTAGGTTGGCAAAGCGGCGAAGGAATCTCGTAGAGAGAGATACCCTTTTCATTACGTGGGTTAACCAAGAAAGAACGGACGGTCGAAATCTTCTGAAGAGATTTCACGAAGTTCTGAGGATCGTCAGATCTTGTAGAAGTGCAAGGAGGTTACAGCGAGAAGATTCCGAAGAGTTTGAAGCTCAAGAGGAGCAGAGCTGTCGATTCAGATTCATAGGAGCCGTAAGATCTACACGTGGTATCGTGTATCGGGGACTCGGGAGTTGAAACCCCGAAAGTTGTGGAGCAAGAGTAGCGATATCGCGAGACGCGATATCCCGACAAGATCAGGGTCGTTCGTTGAGGAGGACACGTGTAAGGAGATTCTCATCTCGCAGACTCGGACATCGGAGGACCGAAAGGGAAGTCCTTTAGCTTTGTGAGTGGCAAAGTGGTGAGAAGGCTAAGAACCGTCCATCAGAGGGGACAGGTGGCAAGAGATCGACAGATCTCGTGAACTCGGGAGTTCGCAGGGTGAAAGCCCAAGTATTGGGTATTCAAAGTCGCAAGGCGCGAGGACGTGAGGTAGAAAAGTGGCGAGAAGATTGTAACCATCCATATGAGGAGGACAGGTGGCGAGAGATCGAAGGATCTCGTGAACTCGGGAGTTCGTAGGTTGAGAGCCCAAACTTTGGGTATTCAAAGTCGCAAGGTCGCGAGTAGCGAGAGGAGGACAGCCATTGGATCCGGATTTCAGGGGGACCATTAGATCTTCATGAGGGATCATGTATCGTAACCTCGCAAGAAAAGGTCTGAGAATTTGGGTGCAGGAATTGCGAGGTTGCGAGAAGGCGATATCCCAACAGCTGGAGAGCAGTGTGGGCCATAGCGGAGCTGAGACTCATGTGGTTGTCGAGTCGCTAAGTGCCGAGGAGCCGAGACTCGTGTGGTCGTCGAGTCGTGAAGTGCCGAGGAGACAAGGTTTGTGTGGATGCGTGGTAGAGCATAAGGTGGGACCGCACGACCGAAGGGTGGACACATGTTGCCTAGAGACAGGAGTCAATACTCTGTTGAATTCTCGCATCTCGGGGACTCGCGGAGTAGAAGGGTGAAAAATCGACGGCTCAACCGGCGAGGTCACGAGAGGCGCTAACATTAAGCCTAGCCCATGGTTGCATGTGGAAGGAGCTATACCCGTATCGCCAGATCGGGTATCGCAAGATTTGAAAGGAAGAGTTGGGAGCTTTGAGTTACGAACTCACGAGATAGAGAGATTTAGCTGATCTCCCGAGGAAAAAAGGGGAGACCTCGGAGAAAGATTGTTGTGGGTGCAGATTTCCCGATAGGGAAATAGAAGAACCTTTGAATTCTTCAGGCCAAGAAGAAAAAGGTCCTGTGAGAGCGGATGTGCCTAGGTGGCGTATTTGCGTCAAGTGGTATTAGAGCATAGAAAAGTTTCTTTGCTTTCTGTAGCAAAGGAAAAGGAGAATTCACCATGCCACCAAGAAGAAGAGGTAGACAATCACCCGATCTAGAGGGAGAAAGGGAATTGTCCAGAGACAGAGGAAGGCAAGGATAGAACCCAGACGTGGAAAGAGAAATATGAAATCTTCGTGCCAGAATGGAGGACATGGAGACATCACAAAGGCGTAAAGATGATGTAAGAGATGCCAGTGAATCCGAAGATGAAGGTGATGATGTACATGAAGAAGAGGAAACCCCAGCAGAAGATGCAACCAATGAGCATTTAATTAAGGCTATCGCTCAGATGAGTTCTAAAACAAAGATGGACATTCCAGCTTATGAAGGGAGTCTGGATGTGGAAGAGCTGCTAGATTGGATTAGAGCTCTTGATGCTTATTTCGATTATGAGGATATAGAAGATGATAAAAAGGTCAGACATGCAGTCACAAGATTAAAGGGACATGCAGCATTATGGTGGGATGAACTACAAGCTGACAGGCATTGCCAAGGCAAGCAGAAGATAAAGAGATGGGACAGGATGATTGCGAAGATGAAGGCAAAATTCATTCCCAGAGACTATCAAATTTCTCTGTTCAGGAGAATGAAAAACCTGAGACAGAAGTTGATGACAGTGAAGGAGTATACTGAGGAATTTTACAGGTTGAATATCAGAGTAGGTCATCGTGAAAGAAATGATGAAAAGGTGGCCAGGTATATGAATGGCATGAGGTATGAAATCCAGGATGAACTAAATTTGGAAACCATCCGAACTATGGAGGATGCTTACCAATTGGCCCTGAAAGCTGAAGAGAAGCTGAGCCGTAAACAAAGTCAGAGAGGTAGGGGCAGGAGTCATCCCAAAGGCAAATCAGTTGCCCAAGATAA
>JASDQU010101437.1:269234-292331 GCA_032191745.1 Picea mariana | reverse complement strand
TATAATTTTATAGAAATTTGTATGTAGTAATTTTTAAACTTTTAAGTCATATTTTAAAATATAAGAAACATTGAGATGTTTTTACTTTTTTAATTATTATAAAGATCATGGGAAGTACATATCTGCATTCTTTTCGAATGACTAAGGAAATGTCTGAATATTATTTATATAAGCCGTGCAGACACTAACAAGTAAAGTTTTCGAACATGCAGCGTGCTACCCTTGTTAATTTATATTTTCAATCAAAACTTATTACTCACATCAAACTTATTACTCACATCTTACCGATGACCATTAGTGAAAACGATAAAGTCTCTTTAGCTTTTGTGACTGCGAGCTTTTGTAATGGCTGTAAAAGATTTAGCTTTTGTGACTGCATGAGCTTTTGTAACTACAGTAGAAGGTTTAGCTTTTGTGATTGCCTCATCTTTTTTGACAGCCTAAGTTTTAGTTTTTGTGACTGCTTGTTGTTTGAGCATTCGTTTTCAGCATCCGTTTTTAACTGCATGAGGTTTTGTGACTGATTTTTGAGCATTCGTCCATTTATGGTTTTATGAGTTTTCAGCATCCATTTTCAACTGCATGAGGTTTTGTGAATTCTCTTTATTTGAGCATTCTTTTTCGGGGTTCGTTTCTGGTTTAATGAGMTTTTGTGACTGATTTTTGTTTGAGAGATCGAATTTGGTGTGGTGTAGGTTAATCTCAGCAACGAAGGGTTGTATTTCCCAGTGTTGTCTGCCATTTTTCCATTTTGGAGAGTTCAGAATTCTATTGGTTGGTTCAATGGGTCGTTGCCCACCAACCATCCATGGATTTCCCGTACCGAGTGATCCAATCTGTTTATCAACGTATGTATACAGAAATGAATTTGATTATTTATTAAAAAAAGGTGTTCCTTCCTCTGTTCCAACTAACAGTGGAGTTAACGGGACTCCCATTCATAATAAAGGCTTCGGGAGGAGTACGCTACCATCTCATTCGAGGAGAAGGATTTGTTAATTCATGCATTTACCCGATATGCATCATATGGAGCCTTATCACGGTAGGTCTCTTCTACTTATCACCTATGGATGCCACCAAAATGTAGGCAATCTTTGTTCCAGAGGGTTGAAAGAGTTTGCGGAGTTGAATTTATTAGCCAACTGAAACCTTTTGACCTTCACCTGCCACGAGTGAAAACGGTGATGGACAAACGCGATCAACACAACGAAGGTGGTGGACGGACAAGGCAGGTAGGGTCATTCGAACCAAAGAAGAACAGATTTCGAACGACACCCGGTCTGAAAGGAAGAAGGAATCACTGATGCCAGGCTTATAAGAAAGAGGATGATCAAGTATTATTCAAAGATGGTAGATCGCTTGATGAGGCATCTCTCCAGAAAAAGGACATGACTGCCTTCATACAGTGCGTCAAGAAACTAGGATTCGAGGTCAGTTATATGCATTAATTACCTCATGATTTTGGGTGAATCTTAGCATTTTTTTTGATTGCCCATGAAAACCTGAACGTGAATTGCAACCCCTGGTTCAAAATTGAATAATGCCCATTGTGCGATTTTTCACTATGATTATCTTTCCGCCTTAATTTTTATTCATGTAGTTTCTGCATGGGTGCTTCCATTCATTTTATGTTTTTATTTAAATAGTTTGAACCGTAAAATTAAGGTTTGAAAAGGGAATTAGCTAGGCAGTAAGGTGGATATTTATTGAAATTCAATTTAGTTCAACATAGCCAGCTAATCAATGTTTTTGTTAGTTGTAGTTGTAACAATCTATTTTAGTTTGACAACATCTATTCCTTGACCTAATTACATATTTTTCTTTAAGAATCTGATCACATTTCCATTCTTTAATTGTTTTCTTAGCCAACCAATAAAATAAGTCACTGAGCCAGCTTTATTCAATCACGTCTCTTCCATGGGAACCCATCTCCAAGTTCAATACTAGAAAATTATTGATAAACCTTGTCACTGGAACCGCTACAAGTGATATCATAAATGATAAATCGATGATAGAAATTCATAAACCATTGGCGTGGATCACCCAAACCACTCTGAAAACACAGAGGTGCCTAGTAAACATGGAGTTTTTATATTTTAGCCTGCTTTCATCAACCCAAATATTAAATAAATGTTCCCTAAAAATCACACGGTTTCGTCCATGCGGTGTCTTCGATTTATTAAAATGTCCCATATCAAATAATATATGGGACATTGGAAAATATTTTGAATGCCAAGCACACATCCCATGCAAAATTTATTCAGGTTTGATGATCAATCCAAGCCAGGAAATGAAATTTTAAACACCTAAAAACTTGTACCATTAGAGCGCAGAATTTTCTACACTCTGATGATAAATGCAAACTACGAGTGATTAGGGTTTCATTTTCCGGGCCAGCTGAAACCTTTGAGGCTGTGCTAATTGTAGCTAAGGTGAGATAATCTTTCTTGATTCTTATCCACTCACCAAAGCTCACCTGTTTTGAACAAATCAATGTGTAAATACCTATAATTAAGTAGGCTGGAAATTCAGGAGCTGTGAAATGAGACACTGTGGGTAAGTTGAAAGTGGATATCAATGGATTTGGGTGCATTGGATGCAATTTTCTGCTAGCATTGTTGGCATGGCCGCAAGGAGCCACCTCTTGAAGTTAATGGCAATGGTGCCCTAAAAAATTTAAGTTAAAACATGGGAGGACCTTGATAAGTTTTCAATTTTAAAATTTTCTTGGGATGTTTAGATTTTATATATTTGTGTTGTCAGTGTAGGCTTCTCCCCTTCTAAATTGGAGGCTATGATGGAAAATTTTAGAGTTGATATGAAGATTATAGCAGGATCTTCGTGATGTAATTACTTACTGATTTCTATATCGCAAAACGAAACCCTCTATTCATGTGATTTTTTTTGTTTTTTATGTGTTATGGTCATTTTGAATTGACTTCTTGACCATCTATTTTTAGCAAATTAAATTTGTTTATTAAGAATTAGTTACCATTACAAAATGGATGCCTAGACTTATATTTGTCTTTGATGTTCTTTCCCTTAAAACATTTTTCTATTAAACTATAGACATGGTATTAGCAATGACTTCAAACTTTTACCTCTTATACCATGATAATTATCCCTATAAATATGAGCTGAAAAATACACATCTCTTGCAATTTTAATCGATTTATTAACTTATACTTACTTGGAACACACAATCGCTTGTCACAAAMATCACCAAGAGTAAAAAATTAAGTCCAGGACTAACAGATCCAAAATTAGATGGAATCTAGCAATAATTCTACATTAATTACCTACCTGACGTATAAATCTTTTGTGAAGAATTTCATTGGCTTAAGTTTTAGCTGAGGCCTTGGCATAAAATACACTCAAAAGATAAACAGTCCAACATCTAAAATCACCATACAAAAACTGAAATCCGATCCCTGACATGCATCCCATTTCAGATAATGTGTACGCAACCTCAAAACCACAGAACCAACCTGATCAAACATATACCCCTGAAAAAAACACAACCATAACTGACCTGAACAGAATTGAATGAAACATCAAAGATTAGAACACATTCCAAGTCTTCCTCAGGTCCCACTTTTTATGTGACCCGAGTTTGGCGTGAATTTCTATTTCTATAGTTTATTTATGTTTCCATGGTCTTAATGTATAGGGATGATTAAATATGAGTTTTATAAGTTTGCTTCAGTACAATTAAATATGAGTTTGAAATGACATTGTGTGTTTTGAGTTAGAATTCATGTGTCAATTACATGTATCATTTTCTATATATAAAAAAAACTGAATCCTATGGATTTTTATATTATATAAATGGGAAACATCTTATTTTTATATTATAAAAGAGTAATGAATGTGTGGATATTAATTTTTTTTAAGTTTGTAAATTATTTTCAATTAACTTAAGTCAAAATAATAGATAAATGGATCGATTTTTTGAATTAATTTAAGTCAAAATAATAGAAAAATAGAAGGATTTTCAAAAAATTTAGTATTAAATAAAATAAAATAAATACATATTTTTAATATTATATAAAAAAGTTCAATAAAAGAAAATAAATTAAAATTGGAATGAAATTATTTTTTAATAAAATTGGAATAAATATATTTTCTAATTAWAAAAATTAATTTAAAGTAAATAACCTATAATAAAACATTTTATGGTAAAATATTGTTTTAGATATAATATAAAAAACTTTACATTTTATTATCAATACATTATATAAAAAAAGTTTCAATGATAAGGGCAGTAGGATAAGGGTTTTAGGTTAAAAAATAACGACATCCACTTTGGCAGTTACCATAAACTAACACTTTGCATGACTGAGATTAGTTCACCTCAAAGGATAGACAAAATTCTTTCATCAAATTCCAGCTAGAGAGAAAAAGCTTTCTTGCTTATAAAAATATGGCCTCAATTTACAATCACTCCAAAGATGCATGGTGGATGAGAGGTGGCAAGTGCTCATGTAAAATATGCTTGTGATTCAAATTTAGATTGAGAAAGTTTTGTTTCCATTTTGATGGCGAGGCCCGAACTCCTCCTAAGTGAGAAACCAAATTTAAAACCTAACACCTATTATAATTCCTAATATCATCTTTAATACATAATCATGTAATCCCCTAATTCCATGCACCAATAAACTTTAATACTTAATCCTATAGCCATTAAAAATCCACCTCTTACCTTCTAAATTACCTTCTAAATTGTATAACTTTAAAATTTTAATCTATATAACTTGCAACTAAAATGAAGTCTACTTATATCTAACTCCTAAGGTATATAATTTATAATATAACCTTAAATATCTATAATTCCTAAACATTATAACCATTCACCCATAATTCCTCTAACACTATCCCATATAACCCTTAACATTAAAAACTTGAAAACCCTTAACATAACCCGTAACATTAATAACTTGAAAACCCATATAACTATAACTTTGAAGAAATTTCCGCAAAGATCTCGTTCTCAAATTGTTTACCGTGATCAAACACTAACTACAATGGGACTCCGAATCGGGTAATAACATGGTTGAATACAAAATGCGTTGTTGTGTCAGCGGTAGTTTTGAAACTGGGTATAGCTTCGACCCATTTGGTAAAGTAATATACTTCCACGACAATGTACTTGTGTCAATTACTAGATGCAAGAAGACAAGTCATGAAGTCTATGCCCCATTAGCAGAAGGGTCGATGCTGAAGATTAGATGTAAAAGAGTTGGGGGTGCTCAAGTTTTTTTTTCTCAAAGATGACATTTGTCGCATGTTTAACAGCATGGATGCAGTCAGGAAAAAACATGGGCTAGAAGTACCCTGTCAAATGAATTTTTCGTCGGTGGAAATAACTAAGAGGTGACAATTGCAAGCGTCGATATGATAATCATTCAAGAATATGTCTCCTTCGTCGATGGTCAGAAATCAGCAAAGAATGATGTCGACCCAACGTCGATAGAGAACGACTCCGATGAGGAGGTATCGAGGGGCCTGAAGGTGAATGTGTCGACGATTTTATAATAATACATAAGATATAAGTGTAATAATTATATAAAATATAAAATGCTATATTATTAAAAAAAATTATTATATTATGTTTAAAATATAATTTAATTAGTTTATAATAATGGAGATAATTAAATATTATATAAAAGGAAAGTTAAAGAAGATTTTCAATTTTTATTACTTGAGAAAATGAATGTAGAAGAAAAATCACATACTTTTCTAAGTTATGATCTAGCTATGAAATTCGGTAATCATTACAAAGATGTTGTCGGTCAAAAAGGACTATCCTCTGCTTCTATTAGATGATTATTTTTCAAAGAAACCTAAGGATTTATCATATACTCATTGTGGAAGGCCAGAAACCTAAGAATATTCAAAGATGAATTCCTCACTACCTAACATACGGTTAAGAGCTCAAAGGGAAATCAGAGAGACTGGTCAATATTTTCCAAAGGTGAACTAGAACTAATGTGAAGACATGACTTTAAACATTCTCAACCTTCAGTGTTCAAACTGTGGGAACACGTTTAGGAATGGTGGTTGAAATTGAACATTGGTAGGGAATCTAGAGGTAATATAGGACTTGCAAATAAAAGAGTAGAAGATATGAAAGCTATTAAAGGTATTGACTTAGTTGTTCAACATTTGGGAATCTAGGGATTAATTATAGAGGGTCACTAAGAAATCCTCATAAACATGAAAAACAAAAAAACTTAAGAAATACATGTAATATTGAGAACATGATCCTTTGATGCAAATCAACTATCCAATCATGCAACAAAGTTCAATTTTCCCATGTTTTTAGATCAGAAAATTTAGTAACAAACTTGCAAGAAAATCATGTTATTGACTCCAAGGAAGAAGATTCAATGAACCTCCAAATAGAATGCATTTCAAAGAGTTGGGATGGGAGGAAGAGACTATAGATTGAATGAATGTTGGTATAAGTACACCAAATGACAAATAAGGAGGTCATAATGTGGAAATATCCATGTGTTATGATGACATTTTAGACCCTTATGCTTAGTCCTACTATATTTCTATAGTTACTACAATTTACCTTTCACTAATAGTATTTCAACAGTTACTACAAATTACTTTTAATGATATTGTCATGAATTTGACTACAACCAATGTAGTACACAAAACAATCCTCAAAATTCTTAGATTTAAGGTCATATTTTTCCTTCATTTTCAAAAAAATCTCTCCATCATAAATTTAACATTATTTCCACTATCACACTAGTTCAACTGGTAATAAACACTACCCTATTTGTGTATTCAAATGGAAAATAAAAGTCAAAACATATCTTACCTCATTTAAATAATCACTCATTACCATAGATATTCATTAAAGAAATAAGATAAAACACTCATAAATAATTATTAATTATGTCTCTCTAATTGCTTGTCTAATATTTAAAATATAATTCATACATTACATAAAAATTCATTTAAAAAAAATTATAAAATAATTTCATCCCCTTTTCATCACTCTTATGGTTGATTTAGATTATTAATTTATATTTTCAATCAAAACTTATACTCACATCTTACTTATGACAATTAGTGAAGAATGATAAAGTCCTCATCACCCAAAATACGTATGTGCAATGTACTCGTGGATGCTATGTAGCATTGTTGTAGAAACACGTGGCTTCGTTGGAGAGTTTTTATACTTTCGAGTGTTCCTACCAGAAATTGGGCTTCCTAGTTTTTGCAACGGATTTTGTGTTTTTGTGACTGCGTGAGCTTTTGTAACGGCTGTAGAAGCTTTAGCTTTTGTAACTGCGAGCTTTTCTGACGGCTTTTGTGACTGCATGAGCTTTTGTAACGGCAGTAGAAGGTTTAGGTTTTGTGATTGCCCCATATTTTTTGACAGCCTAAGTTTTAGGTTTTGTGACTGCTTGTTGTTTGAGCATTCGTTTTCAGTGTCTGTTTTTAACTGCATGAGTTTTTGTGACTGATTTTTGAGCATTCGTTTTGGGCGTCCGTTTCTGGTTGCATGAGTTTTCAGCGTCCGTTTTCAACTGCATGAGGTTTTGTGACTTCTTTTTATTTGAGCATTCGTTTTCGGTGTTCGTTTCTGGTTTAATGAGCTTTTGTGACTGATTTTGTTTGAGAGATCGAATTTGGTGTGGTGGAGATTAATCTCAACAATGAAGGGTTGTATTTCCCAGTGTTGTCTGCCATTTTTCCATTTTGGAGAGTTCAGAATTTTGTTGGTTGGTTCAATGGGTCGTTGCCCACCAACCATCCATGGATTTCCCGTACCGAGTGATCCAATCTGTTTATCAACGTATGTATACAGAAATGAATTTGATTATTTATTAAACAAGGGTGTTCCTTCCTTTGTTCCCAGTTCGAACAAAGGATTAGATAGCAGTGGAGTTAACGGGACTCCCATTCATAATAAAGGCTTCGGGAGGAGTACGCTACCATCTCATTCGAGGAGAAGGATTTGTTAATTCATGCATTTCCCCGATATGCATCATACAGAGCCTTATCACGTCAAGTCTCTTCTACTTATTATCTATGGATGCCACCAAAATGTAGGCAATCTTCGTTGCAGAGGGTTGAAAGAGTTTGCGGAGTTGATTTTCTTAGCCAACCGAAACCTTTCGACCTTCACCTGCCACGAGTGAAAATGGGGGACAGAGCGCGAGCAACACAACGAAGGTGGTGGACGGACAAGGCAGGTAGGGTCCTTTGAGCCGAAGAAGAATAGATTTTGAACGACTCCCGGTCTGAAAGTAAGAAGGAATGGATGATACCACGCTTATAAGAAAGACGATGATCCCTTATGGAAGCTATTCAAAGATGGCGGAGCCCTTGATGAGGCATCTCTTCAGAAAAAGGACACGGCTGCCTTCATACAGCGCGTCAAGAAACTAGGATTGGAGGTCGGTTATATGCATTAACTACCTTATGATTTTGGGTGAGTCTTAGCATTTTGTTTAATTGCCCATGAAAACCTGAACGTGAATTGCAACCCCTGGTTCAGAATTGAATAATACCCATAGTGCGATTTTTCACTATGATTATCTTTCCGCCTTAATTTTTAATCATGTAGTTCTTCCATGGGTGTTTTCATTCCTTTTATGTTTTTATTTAAATAGTTTGAACTGTAAAATTAAGGTTGGAAAAGGAAATTAGCTAGGCAATGTGGATATTTATTGAAATTCAATTTAGTTTGACATAGCTAGCTAATCAATGTTTTTGTTAGTTGTAGTTGTAACAATCTATTTTAGTTTGACAACATTTATTCCTTGACCTAATTACATTTTTTTCTTTAAGAATCTGATCACATTTTCATTCTTTAATTGTTTTCTTAGCCAACCAATAGAATAATTCACTGAGCCAGCTTTGTTCAATCACATCTCATTTGTACCTGTCACCATAATTGAATTGATGAGAGTCTGCTCAGGAGATTTAGAGATTACGAGAGCATGAGGCTATCGATCAGGGAGTGCGAGAAACAAGTTAGTGTACCTATCCTCCTGCATCGTGTGAAATTTGTAGAATGTAGGTAGGGGTTGCACGAAGGGCCTTACAGGGGATTTTTTGGGTAGGGGCCCACCAATGCGCTGGAAAAGGAGGAATACACGCACACATGTGCACGGGTATAATCCCTTTTAAAATGCATAGTGTACGACTGTGCTTGACGTAGCCGTGCATGTGGGCGCTAGGAAGGAAAATAAAAGCACACGTTAGATGCACGCCTATCTCACTGACAGTTGCGAACTGATGCACGACTGTTTCTTAGAAAGTTGTGCATCAATGCACAGGTTTGCAAAGAATGAGCACGCACATGTGCACACCTATTTGGGTGACAACTGCACGTGATGCACGACTGTTTCTCAAACAGTTGCGCAACGGTGAAAAGAAGAAGCACACATATGTACGCTCCTGTGTGGGTGAAATTTGCGCACTGGAGACAAGGCTAAGGGGTTTGTAATCTGTGAATTTTTTATGCTTTTTATCGATTATGAGGCTGATCAAGTGTTTATGTGTGAATGCAGGTCATCGACATACTCCAGATATTATGATGCTAGTGCATTGGAGAGAGTGCGACTCAGACCTTTTATGGGAGGTGATGAGAGAGCAGTTGGGCATGCGAAGACACTTGGCAGCCTGCAGGTGGCTCAGGTTCTTCGACTTTCCATTGATGCAGTTGTAGGATTTTGTGCTTCAGTATCTTATTGCGACGTGGAGCACTGATCTGCAGTGTTTCAATGTGAGAGGACAACAATTGACATTCTCGATCGTCGAGGATGTGTATTTTTTTATGGGGCTCCCATTGCATGGGATGGCCCTTCCTATTGACCCCCTGCTCTTGAGGGACGAGTGAGTGGGTGACTTGGCGATTCACCACTGCTTGGGATCGAACCTAATGTGGGGTTTGTTCATCCGGATTGAGGTGCTCGATGACCTTCTGACGGAGTGCATCGGCGCTATGGTGGTGAGGATGTATGGATCCCTGGGAACTTAATGTATCACTGGAGGTCAGTTGAGGATAGTGGAGTGGCTCCTCAATTAACCCCTTTTTTCCTGGGGTCTACTTCTACCCACCCAGATGATGGGAGAGGTGAACCGGTGTCGACGATCAGAATACGGTGACTTTGCTTTTGGGTCCATTCTGGTGGCCTGGTTTCTAGAGAAGGTGCCTCTGTTGCACCCAAGGATTCTGTTGGACCCCTTGGGGCCATGAGAGTCATGACTGATGTGGTCCTCCCCTGTGCTGGTCTGACACAGCGATGGAGAGGGTGGCCACTATTGCACGACCATGACAACGCACATGTGGAAACAAATTCCACAGGTGATACTGAGATATCCATACATTGGTATGGACTACCAACATGACCCAAATATGGCGATGCCTCCATGGGAGCATTGTGATCAGAGGTATGTTTTTATATTATGGTTTGTGATTTTGATAGCTAGCATTTGATTATATATGTGTATATGGATGCCGACACTATCTTTGGTGTTGTTTTGCAGATGTGGGACCCCGAGGATGAGAGGTCGAGATGGTCGGGGATCCGGCTCACCGGGAACCATTGTGACCTTCGCGTGTAGAGACGAGGGTGGGAGAGAGGCAGAGACGAGATGACGTTGGTATTGGACCAGCACATGAGCCATAGGTAGAGGCCGGAGGGATGCTAGAGGACCCGTGTCGTTACTTCAATCAGATGTTGCAGAGCATACATCAGGGAACATGGGCCCATATAGAGGACAAGTCGGTCCTAGAGTAGTGAATGGGTGTACCAATAGAGTGGTGGAATCTGATTCATCGAGGGACAATAGCGCAACGAGTGATGACTGGTCAGCTGCCTCCTGGACCTGGAGGGCCCCTAGTTGGTGGGGCGCCTCCAGATGACAGAGGACTTGGGGTGACCTCTGGGGGAGCCATGAGTGTTGGGTTTTTTATATATAGGCTCGAGAGCCCATTTTGTATAGGGTAGTTGATACCCACTTTCATACCTATAGGGTGGGGGGACTCACTAGCCCATGGGCGATGTATACATACTGATTTGTAAACACTGATGACACTTTGTTTATATATATATATATATATATATATTTTTATTTTTTTTTCTGGATCATTCAGATCTTCATGTGTTATTTTTTTATGCTTATGATGTATTTTCTATGTGTTGTGACAAATTTATGATGCTTATGTATAAAATGTTGTTTAATGTGATAAATACCAATCTAATACTAGGTTAGCCATGTTATCTTCTATTTGATTAAATTGTCTTGGAATATCTTTAAATGTGATTGAATCAAATTTGTGAGATAATAGTCTAACTTGCAGTTATTTGGGAAAGAGGTAAGGATCGTGAACGTGATATACATTGTTGAGCTGGAGGATGACAAGTTGGAAATCTAATAGAACTCTAACGTCCGGAATGTGATGATGACCGGCCTCGGTGAGGAGACCAATGACGACGTTGTATTCAACTTAGTTGTTGGTGGCTGAGCCCAGACATATGCCACTAGAGTGGAGCGTTACATGTGAGGGGGTATAGAGGGACCAAGCGGCCGAAGCAAGATTCTAGGTCCAGCGGATAGCATCGTCAATGTAACCAATGTGGTAGCCTTATGGATGATGCATCTGTCTATAACATGATTGATAGATCATACATGAGGAATGGTGGTGGAAAAGAAGACTAAAAAGCTCTGCAAATGTGTACAAAGAAAAACCTAACATAGGGGGGCTATGCTTGGGCACAAAAATTGTTTAAGTACAACCCGTTAACGAGTTCTTTGATAGGGTATCCTTCTGAAGAAGAAAGGATGTATGTGCCTTTTGTGAGGCGGTTTTGGACAATGCAGGGTCCATGCTATAATGGTTCGAATTTCCTGTGGTTGAGAGTATCGTGAGCGATATCGTAGGCTAAAATGAGATCACCATTGTTAAATGAGCGAAGGTTGACATGGCGGTCGAAGGTGGCTTTGGACGATTTTTTAGTTGTCTCGTTGTGTTTAAATGAAGATCGACGATCTTCATCAAGCGACTTTAAGGTCAACAAGCACTGCTCCATTGGAGTAGTGTCGGGTAGTAGCTCAATGGTAGTGTGTAACATGGGGATTTCACACTCGATAGGAAGGGTGGCTTCGATCACATGAATGATGTGGAACATTGCAAAAACTGTGGCATTTATGGGTGACATGCGATAATCTCATAACACGGAAAACAACATATGATGCTAGTTGGTCTTATGTTTGTTGACGGTAGGTTGTAGCATGGTTTTGAGGACTTTGTTGACAACCTCGACCTATCTGTTGGACTGAAGGTAGTATGGGGAGGCGAACTTCTGGCAGAAGCCTAATCTTGAAGAAATTTCTACAAAGATCTCGTTCTCAAATTGTTTACCATGATCAAACACTAACTACAGTGGGACTCTGAATTGGGTAATGACATGGTTGAAGACAAAATGCGTTGTTGTGTCACTGGTAGTTTTGAAAATGGGTATAGCTTCGACCCATTTGGTAAAGTAATATACTTCCATGACAATGTACTTGTGTCCATTACTAGATGCAGGAAGACAAGTCATGAAGTCTATGCCCCATTTGCAGAAGGGTCGACGGTGATGATTGGATGTAAAAGAGTTGGGGGTGCTCATGTTTTTTTTTCTCAAAGATGACATTTGTTGCATGTTTAACAGCGTGGATGCAGTCATGAAACAACGTGGGCTAGAAGTACCCTGTCGAATGGCTTCTTCGTCGGTGGACATACCTAAGAGGTGACAAGTGCAAGCGTCGATATGATAATCATTCAAGAATATGTCTCCTTCGCTGATGGTCAGAAATCAACGAAGAATGATGTCGACCCAACATCGATAGAGAACGACTCCGATGAGAAGGTATCGAGGGGCCTGATGGCGAATGTGTTGACGATCGTACCATTTCAATTCCAAAAGTATATCATACCATAAAATGAAATTTTTTAAATGTAATTATTATAATAATTATAAGATATACTTACAGAATATAAAATAATATATTATTCAAAAAACTAAACGATTAGTATGTTAAAAATATAATTTATTTATTTTAATTTGTTTAAAATAACTGAGATAATTAAATATTATATAAAAGGAAAGTTAAATCATATTTTATTTTATTATGATTTATTATTATTTGATTTAGATAAAAGTTTTATTTTATAGTACTTATAATAATAATAATAATAATAATCTATTTTTTTGTTCACCCCAAGCCAGATACTAAATTGATGAATGAAATCCTCTTATTTGTGGGACAAGGAACATAGAATATCAAATCTAAAATACAGTTATAATAATATATTAAGATTAAAATATAGAATTAATATAATAATACATAAGATATAAGTGTAATAATTATATAAAATATAAAATGCTATATTATTAAAAAAAATATTATATTATGTTTAAAATGTAATTTAATTAGTTTATAATAATGGAGAAAATTAAATATTATATAAAAGGGAAGTTAAAGAAGATTTTGAATTTTTATTACTTGAGAAAATGAATGTAGAAGACAAATCACATACTTTTCTAAGTTATGATCTAGCTATGAAATTTGGTATTCATTACAAAGATGTTGTCGGTCAAAAATGACTATCCTTTGCTTCTATTAGATGATTATTATTCAAAGAAACCTAAGGATCTATCATATACTCATTTTGGAAGGCCAGAAACCTAAGAATATTCAAAGATGCATTCCTCGCTACCTAACATACGGTTAAGAGCTCAAAGGGAAATCAGAGAGACTCGTCAAGATTTTCCAAAGGTGAACTAGAACTAATGTGAAGAATTGACTTTAAACATTCTCAACCTTCAGTGTTCAAATTGTGGGAACACGTTTAGGAATGGTGGTTGAAATTGAACATTTCTAGAGAATCTAGAGGTAATCTAGGACTTGCAAATAAACGAGTAGAAGATATGAAAGTTATTAAAGGTATTGACTTAGTTGTTAAACATTTGGGAATCTAGGTATTAATTATAGAGGGTCACTAAGAAATCCTCATAAACATGAAAAACAAAAAAACTTAAGAAAGACATGTGATATTGAGAACATGATCCTTTGATGCAAATCAACTATCCAATCAAGCAACAAAGTTCAATTTTCCCAAGTTTTTAGATCAGAAAATCTGGTAACAAACTTGCAAGAAAATCATGTTATTGACTCCAAGGAGGAAGATTTAATGAACCTCCAAATAGAATGCATTTCAAAGAGTTGGGATGGGAGGAAGAGACTATAGATTGCATGAATGTTGGTATAAGTACACCAAATGACAAATAAGGAGGTGATAATGTGGAAATATCCATGTGTTATGATGACATTTTATGTCCTTATGCTTAGTCCTACTATACTTCTATAGTTACTACAATTTACCTTTCACTAATAGTATTTTTACAGTTACTACAAATTACTTTTAATGACATTGTCATTAATTTGACTACAAGCTATGTAGTACACAAAACATCATCAAAATTCCAAGATTTAAGGTCATATTGTTCCTTCATTTTCAAAAAAATCTCTCCATCATAAATTTATCATTATTTCAACTATCACACTAGTTCAACTGGTAATTAACACTACCCTATTTGTGTATTCAAATGGAAAATAAAAGTCAAAACATATCTTACCTCATTTAAATAATCACTCATTACTATATATATTCATTAAAAAAATTAGATAAGACACTCATAAATAATTATTAATTATGTCTTTCTAATTACTTCTCTAATATTTTAAATATAATTCATACATTACACAAAAATTTATTTAAAAAAAATTATAAAATAATTTCATCCCCTTTTCATCACTCTATTGGTTGATTTATATTATTAATTTATATTTTCAATCAAAACTTATTACTCACATCAAACTTATTACTCACATCTTACCTATGACCATTAGTGAAGAACGATAGAGTCCTCATCACCCAAAATATGTATGTGCGATGTAGTCGTGGATGCTACGTAGCATTGTTGTAGAAACACGTGGCTTCGTTGGAGAGTTTTTATACTTTCGAGTGTTCCTAGCAGAAATTGGGCTTTCTAGATTTTGCAACGCTCTATTGATTAGATTTTGTGCTTTTGTGACTGCATGAGCTTTTGTAACAGTTGTAGAAGCTTTAGCGTTTGTGACTGCGAGCTTTTGTGACTGCGAGTTTTTTTAACGGTAGTAAAAGCTTTAGCTTTTGTGACTGCATGATCTTTTGTAACGGCAGTAGAAGGTTTAGCTTTTGTGATTGACTCAACTTTTTTGACAGCCTAAGTTTTAGCTTTTGTGACTGCTTGTTGTTTGAGCATTCGTTTTGAGCGTCCGTTTTTAATTGCATGAGGTTTTGTGACTAATTTTTGAGCATTCGTTTTCAGCGTCCGTTTCTGGTTTCTTGAGTTTTCAGCGTCTGTTGTCAACTGCATGAGGTTTTGTGACTTCTTGTTTTTATTTGAGCATTCGTTTTCGACGTTCGTTTCTGGCTTAATGAGTTTTTGTGGCTGATTTTTGTTTGAGAGATCGAATTTGGTGTGGTGGAGGTTAATCTCAACAACGAAGGGTTGTATTCAACTGCATGAGGTTTTGTGACTTCTTCTTTTTAATTGAGCATTCGTTTTCGGCGTTCGTTTCTAGTTTAATGAGTCTTTGTGGCTGATTTTTGTTTGAGAGATCAAATTTGGTGTGGTGGAGGTTAATCTCAGCAACCAAGGGTTGTATTTCCCAATGTTGTCTGCCATTTTTCCATTTTAGAGAATTCAAAATTCCGTTGATTGGTTCAATGGGTCGTTGCCCACCAACCATCCATGGATTTCCCGTACCGAGTGATCCAATCTGTTTATCAATGTATGTATACAGAAATGAATTTGATTATTTATTAAACAAGGGTGTTCCTTCCTCTATTCCCAGTTCGAACAAAGGATTAGATAGCAGTGGAGTTAACGGGACTCCCATTCATAATAAAGGCTTTGGGAGGAGTACGCTACCATCTCATTCGAGGAGAAGGATTTGTTAATTCATGCATTTCCCCGATAATCATCATACAGAGCCTTATCACGGCAGGTCTCTTCTACTTATTACCTATGGATGCCACCAAAATGTAGGCAATCTTCATTGCAGAGGGTTGAAAGAGTTTGCAGAGTTGAATTTCTTAGCCAACCGAAACCTTTCGACCTTCACCTGCCACAAGTGAAAACTGTGGTGGACAGAGCGCGAGCAACACAGCGAAGGTGGTGGATAGACAAGGCTGGTAGGGTCCTTCGAGATGAAGAATAACAGATTTCCAACGACTCCTGGTATGAAAGTAAAAAGGAATCGTTGATGCCAGGCTTATAAGAAAGACGATGTTCAAGTATGGAAGCTATTCAAAGATGGCGGAGCCATTGATGAGGCATCTCTCCAGAAAAAGGACACAGCCGCCTTCATACAGCGTGTCAAGAAAATAGGATTGGAGGTCGGTTATATGCATTAATTAACTTATGATTTTGGGTGAGTCTTAGCATTTTGTTTAATTGCCCATGAAAACCTGAACGTGAATTGCAACCCCTGGTTCAGAATTGAATAATACCCATAGTGCGATTTTTCACTATGATTATCTTTCCGCCTTAATTTTTATTCATGTAGTTCCTGCATGGGTGTTTTCATTCCTTTTATGTTTTTATTTAAATAGTTTGAACCGTAAAATTAAGGTTGGAAAAGGGAAATAGCTAGGCAAGGTGGATATTTATTGAAATTGAATTTAGTTTGACATAGCTAGCTAATCAATGTTTTTGTTAGTTGTAGTTGTAACAATCTATTTTAGTTTGACAATATCTATACCTTGCCCTAATTAGATTTCTTTCTTTAAGAATCTGATCACATTTCCATTCTTTAATTGCTTTCTTAGCCAACCAATAGAATAAGTCACTGAGCCAGCTTTGTTCAATCACATCTCATTTGTACCTATCACCATAACTGAATTGATGAGAGTCTGCTGAGGAGATTTAGAGATTGCTAGAGCATGAGGCTATCGATCTGGGAGTGGCGAGAGACAGGTTATTGTTCTTATCCTCCTGCATCATGTGAAATTTGTAGAGTGTAGTTAGGGGTTGCACGAAGGGCCTTATAGGGGATTTTTTGGGTAGGGGCCCACCAATGCACTGGAAAAGGAGGAATACACGTGCACATGTGCACGGGTATAATCCCTTTTCCAGTGCATAGTGTGCGACTGTGCTTGACGCAGCCGCGCATGTGGGCGTCGGGAAGGAAAATAAAAGCGCATGTTAGATGTACGCCTATCTCACTGACAGTCGCGAACTGATGCACAACTATTTCTCAGAAAGTTGTGCATTAGTGCACAGCTGTGCAAAGAATGAGCATGCACATGTGCACAACTGTTTGGGTGACAATTGCACATGTGATGCACGACTATTTCTCAGACAGCTGCACAACGGTGAAAAGAAGAAGCACACATATGTGCGCTCCTATGTGAGTGAAATTTGCGCACTGGAGACAAGGCTAAGGGGTTTGTAATTTGTGAATTTTTTATGCTTTTTATCGATTATGAGGCTGATCAAGTGTTTTTGTGTGAATGCAGGTCATCGACATACTCCAGATATTACGATGCTAGTGATTTGGAAGAGTGTGACTGGCACCTTTTATGGGAGGTGGTGAGAGAGCAGTTGGGCATGCGAAGACACTTGGCAGCCTGTAGGTGGCTCAGGTTCTTTGACTTTCCATTGATGCAGTTGTAGGATTTCTTGCTTCAGTATCTAATTGCGATGTGGAGCACTGATCTGTGTTTCAATGTGAGAGGACAACAATTGACATTCTCGGTCATAGAGGATGTGTATTTTTCTATGGGGCTTCCATTGCATGGGATGGCCCTTCCTATTGACCCCCCACTCTCAGGGGACGAGTGAGTGGGTGACTTGGCGATTCACCACTACTTGGGACCGAACCTAATGTCAGGTTTGTTCATCCGGATTGAGGTTCTCGATGACCTTCTGATGCAGTGCATCGCCGCTATCCTGGTGAGGATCAATGGATCACTGGAAATCAATTGAGGATAGTGGAGTGGCTCCTCAATTAACCCATTTTTTCCTGGGGTCTACTTCTGCCCACCCAGATGATGGGACAGGTGAACTGGTGTCGACGATCAGAATCCGGTGACTTTTCTTTTGGGTCTATTCTGGTGGCCTAGTTTCTAAAGAAGGTGCCTCTATTGCACCCAAGGATTCTGTTGGAGCCCTTGGGGCCATGAGAGCCACAACTAATGTAGTCATCCCATGTGCTGGTCTGACACAGCGGTGGAGAGGGTGGCCACTATCGCACGACCACAGCAACACGCATGTGGTAACAAATTCCACAGGTGATATTGAGGTATCCATACACTGGTATGGACTACCAACATGACCCAGATATGACGATGCCTCCATGGGACGATTGTGATCAGAGGTATGATTTTATATTATGTTTTGTGATTTTGATAGCAAGCATTTGATTATATATGTGTATATGGATGCTGACACTATCTTTGGAGTTGTTTTGCAGATGTTGGACCCCAAGGATGAGAGGTAGAGATGGTCGGGGATCCGGCTTGCTGGGGACCATTGTGACCTTCACGTGTAGAGACGAGGGTGAGAGAGAGGTGGAGACGAGATGACGTTGGTGTTGGACCAACACATGAGCCATTGGCAGAAGCCAGAGGGATGCTACAGGACCCGCGTTGCTACTTCAATCGGGTGTTGCAGGGCATACATGAGGGAATATGGGCTCATATAGAGGACGAGGAGGTCCTAGAGTAGTGAATGGGTGCACCAGCAGAGTGGAGGACTATGATTCATCGAGCATCAATAGCGTGGTGAGTGATGACTGATTGGCTTCCTCTTGGACCTGGAGGGCCCCTAGTAGGTGGGGCGCTTGTAGATGAAAGAGGACTTGGGGGAGCTTTGGGGGAACCATGAGTGTCGCGTTTTTTATATATAGGCTCGAGAGCCCATTTTGTATAGGGTAGTTGATACCCATTTTGTATAGGTTAGTGGATACCCACTTTTGTACCTATAGGATGGGGGGACTCACTGGCCCACGAACGATGTATATGTACTGATATGTAAACACTGATGACACTATGATTATATATATATATTTTCTGGATCATTTAGATCTTCATGTGTTATTTTTTTATGCTTATGATGTATTTTCTATGTGCTGTGACAAATTTATGATGCTTATGTATAAAATGTTGTTTTATGTGATAAATACCAATCTAATATTAGGTTAGCCATATTATCTTCAATTTGATTAAATTGTCTTGGAATATCTTTAAATGCGATTGAATCAAAGTTATGATTTGGGAAAGAGGTAAAGATCGCGAACGTGATATAGATTGTTGAGCTGCAGGATGACAAGTTGGGAATCTAATAGAACTCTAACATCAGGAATGTGGTGATGACTGACCTCATTGAGGAGACCAATGACGATGTTGTATTCAACTTGGTTGTTGGTGGCCGAGCCAAGACATATGCTAATAGAGTGGATTAGTACATGTGAGGGGGTATAGAGGATCCAGGCAGCCGAAGCAAGATACTGGGTCTAGCGGATGGCATCATCAACGTAACCAATGTGGTATCCTTATAAATGATGCATCTATCTATAACATGAATGATAGATCATACACGAGGAATGGTGGTGGAAAAGAAGAATAAAAAACTCTGCAAATGTGTACAAAGAAAAACTTAACATAGGGGGGCTATGCTTAGGCACAAAACTTGTTTAAGTACAACCCATTAACGTGTTCTTTGAGAGGGTATCCTTCTAAAGAAGCAAGGATGTATGCGCTCTTTGTGAGGCAGTTTTGGACAATGTAGGGTCCACGCTATAATGGTTCGAACTTCGTGTGGTTGAGAGTATTATGGGTGATATCGTAGCCTAAAACAAGATCACCATCGTTAAATGAGCAAAGGTTGACATGGCGTTCGAAGGTGGCTTTGGACAATTTTTTAGTTATCTCGTTGTGTTTAAATGAAGATCGACGATCTTCATCAAGCGACTCTAAGGTCAACAAGAACTGCTCCATTGGAGCAGTGTTGGGTAATAGCTCAATGGTAGTTCATAACGTGGGGATGTGACACTCGATAGGGAGGGTGGCTTCGATCCCATGGATGAGGTGGAACATTGTAAAACCTGTGGCATTTATGGGTGACATATGATAATTTCATAACACAGAAAACAACATATGATGCTAGTTGGTCTTATGTTTGTTGACGGTAGGTTGTAGCATGGTTTTGAGGACTTTGTTGACAACCTCGACCTGTCCATTGGACTGAAGGTAGTATGGGGAGGCGAACTTCTGGGAGAAGCCTAATTTTGAAGAAATTTCCGCAAAGATCTCATTCTCAAATTGTTTACCGTGATCAAACACTAACTGCAGTGGGACTCCGAATTGGGTAATGACATGGTTGAAGACAAAATGCGTTGTTGTGTTAGTGGTAGTTTTGAAACTGGGTATAGCTTCGACCCATTTGGTAAAGTAATATACTTCCAGGACAATGTACTTGTGTCCATTACTAGGTGCAGGAAGACAAGTCATGAAGTCTATGCCCCATTTGTAAAAGGGTCGACGGTGATGATTGGATGTAAAATAGTTGGGGGTGCTCATGTTTTTTTTTCTCAAAGATGACATTTGTCACATGTTTAACAATGTGGATGCAGTCATGAACAATGTGGGCTAGAAGTACCCTGTCGAATGACTTTTTTCGTCGGTGGACATACCTAAGAGGTGACAACTGCAAGCGTCGATATGATAATCATTCAAGAATATGTCTCCTTCGTCGATGATCAGACATCGGCGAAGAATGATGTCGACCCAACGTCGATAGAGAACAACTCTGATGAGGAGGTATCGAGGGGCCTGATGGCGAATGCGTCGAAGATTGTACCATTTCCATTCCAAAAGTATATCATACCATAAAATGAAAATTTTTAAATGTAATTATTCTAATAATTATAAGATATACTTACAGAATATAAAATAATATATTATTCAAAAAACTAAATGATTAGTATGTTCAAAATATAATTTATTTATTTTAATTAGTTTAAAATAATTGAGATAATTAAATATTATATAAAAGGAAAGTTAAATCATATTTTATTTTATTATGATTTATTATTATTTGATTTAGATAAAAGTTTTATTTTATAGTACTTATAATAATAATAATAATCTATTTTTAAGTTCACTCCTTGCCACATACTAAATTGATGAATGAAATCCCCTTATTTGTGGGACAAGGAGCATAGAATATCAAATCTAAAATACAGTTATAATAATATATAAAGTTTAAAATATAAAACTATTATAATAATACATAAGATATAAGTGTAATAATTATATAAAATATAAAATGCTATATTATTAAAAAAAATATTATATTATGTTTAAAATATAATTTAATTAGTTTATAATAATAGAGATAATTAAATATTATATAAAAGGAAAGTTAAAGAAGATTTTGAATTTTTATTACTTGAGAAAATGAATGTAGAATACAAATCACATGCTTTTCTAAGTTATGATCTAGCTATGAAATTTGGTAATCATTACAAAGATGTTGTCGATCAAAAATGACTATCCTCTCCTTCTATTAGATGATTATTATTCAGAGAAACCTAAGAAACCTAAGGATTTACCATATACTCATTATGGAAGGCCAGAAACCTAAGAATATTCAAAGATGAATTCCTCACTACCTAACATACGGTTAAGAGTTCAAAGGGAAATTAGAGAGACTTGCCAAGATTTTTCAAAGGTGAACTAGAACTAATGTGAAGACTTGACTTTAAACATTCTCAACCTTCAGTGTTCAAATTGTGGGAACACGTTTAGGAATGGTGGTTGAAATTGAACATTGCTAGGGAATCTAGAGGTAATCTAGGACTTGCAAATAAAATAGTAGAAGATATGAAAGTTATTAAAGGTATTGACGTAGTTGTTCAACATTTGGGAATCTAGGGATTAATTATAGAGGGTCACTAAGAAATCTTCATAAACATGAAAAACAAAAAAACTTAAGAAAGACATGTAATATTGAGAACATGATCCTTTGATGCAAATCAACTATCCAATCATGCAACAAAGTTCAATTTTCCCAAGTTTTTAGATCAGAAAATTTAGTAACAAACTTGCAAGAAAATCATGTTATTGACTCCAAGGAAGAAGATTCAATGAACCCCCAAATAGAATGCATTTCAAAGAGTTGGGATGGGAGGAAGAGACAATAGATTGCATGAATGTTGGTATAAGTACACCAAATGACAAATAAGGAGGTGATAATGTGGAAATATCCATGTGTTATGATGACATTTTAGGCCCTTATGCTTAGTCCTACTATATTTCTATAGTTACTACAATTTAACTTTCACTAATAGTATTTCTACAGTTACTACAAATTACTTTCAACAACATTGTCATGAATTTGACTACAACCTATGTAGTACACAAAACATCATCAAAGTTCCAAGATTTATGGTCATATTGTTCCTTCATTTTCAAAAAAATCTCTCCATCATAAATTTAACATTATTTCCACTATCACACTAGTTCAACTAGTAATTAACACTACCCTATTTGTGTATTCAAATGAAAAATAAAAGTCAAAACATATCTTACCTCCTTTAAATAATCACTCATTACTATATATATTCATTAAAGAAACTAGATAACACATTCATAAATAATTATTAATTTAAACTCTCTAATTACTTCTCCAATATTTAAAATATAATTCATACATTACATAAAAATCCATTTAAAAAAAATTATAAAATAATTTCATCCCCCTTTCATCACTTTTATGGTTGATTTATATTATCAATTTATATTTTCAATCAAAACTTATTACTCACATCTTACCTATGACCTTTAGTGAAGAACGATAAAGTCCTCATCACCCAAAATACGTATGTGCGATGTACTCGTGGATGCTACATAGAATTGTTGTAGAAACACGTGGCTTCGTTAGAGAGTTTTTTTACTTTCGAGTGTTCCTACTAGAAATTGGGCTTTCTAGTTTTTTCAACGCTCTATTGATTAGATTTTGT
>JASDQU010101437.1:249452-261874 GCA_032191745.1 Picea mariana | reverse complement strand
TGATGTATTTTCTATGTGTTGTGACAAATTTATGATGCTTATGTATAAAATGTTGTTTAATGTGATAAATACCAATCTAATACTAGGTTAGCCATGTTATCTTCTATTTGATTAAATTGTCTTGGAATATCTTTAAATGTGATTGAATCAAAGTTGTGAGATAATAGTCTAACTTTCTAGTACTTATCAGTCCCAGGTCCAACAACTCCTTTAGTTGCATATTCAGCTCTTGTAACTCTGGTGTCGACATCCGATAAGGCGTCCTTGCTATCGGTTCAGTCCCCGGTTTTAGGTCTATGGTAAATTCCAATTGTCTCTCCGATGGCATCCCAGGTAACTCCTCCAAAAACACATCTGCAAACTCTCTCACCACTGGAAGGTCTTCTAGGCCTTTTTCTACTGCCTTCTCATTTAATGCAAGGATCGCATAAAGCTTGCACCCCTTGCGCATACTCTTCTGTAACTGTAAGGAAGAGATGAACCTTAGGGAAAGTCCCTGGTTCCATCCTACAATAACATGTCTTTGTCCCTCGTCATCGACCAAGCTCAACCATTTTGTCTTACAGTTGAGTATCACCTCATGTGATTCCAACCAGTCCATACCAATCACGATGTCATAAGATCATAAGATTGTGATGTACAAGTTGGCCCTGGTAACAAAATCTCCCAAGTTAAGGACACAGCCCATAACCTTTGCTCCGACCTTCTATTTGGCTCTCGAAGCCATCTCCATGAAGCTAAACTCATCATGTTCAACTGCCTTTACCTTAATCCTTTTTAGCGTTGCACCAAAAATGAAGCTCTCCGTAGCACTGGGATCTATCAAAATACTAAGGGTATGGTCAATGATGGTACTTGTCATCTCGAGCACAGTTGAATGATGCTCTGCCTGGTGGTTATTCACCGCTTCATGAATACAATGGGCCTTGCCCATATTTCCCACGGTAGTGGGTCCTTCTGATCCGGACACTCTGGTTCTCTCCATAGGACAGTCACGTTGGTAGTGTGGCTCCCCACATGTCCAACACCCCTTCTTTAGCCCAATAGTCCTGGTACCTGAAGTAGAATATGACGGCTCACCAGCCTGGAACCCTGGTCTGTTCTATTGAACAGGCCTAAACTGCTGCTGCTGCGAGCGACTCTGCTACTGATGTTGTGGTCCCCAATAAGGTGTCTGCTACTGAGGCGTCAGTCGTCGAGGTGTAGTGAAAGTGGATCCCCTCTGGTCTCACTGGAGTCCTGGTCTGACCCCCACTGGCAAGCTCCTCCTTTACTATGAGGGCCTTCTGGACAACATCATGCAAGGCTTGAGGCATCAAAATCCTAACCTTTGCATGCAGGCCATCGTTAAGGCCAAACATGAACTTGTTGACCTTAAGTTTCTTAGTGTTAAGGTGCTTAGCATACCGGAGCAACTCCATAAAATAGGCCTCATACTCGGGCACCATACGACCTCCCTATCATAAGGCGTTGAACTCATTGAGTTGACGCTCAATGAATTCCTCTAAAAGGTACCTCTCTTTGAACCGTTCCTCGAACCATTCCCATGACAAGTCTTTGATGGCCATGTTCAGCTGTGGTAGGAGCATCTTCCACCATAGAAGAGTGCTCCCCTTCAGTTGAAAGACCACCATGTGGACCTTCATGTTGGAGGTATAATCATGAAGTGCGAAGTGCATCGCCATGTTCTCGAACCATGCCTTGGAGGCTGCGTCGACCGGGGCACCAAAGAACTTAGGAAATTTGACCTTCTCGAGTTCATGGTGAATACTACTAGTACCGACCGAAGCGCACGGTGGAACCTCAGTGGGTGTCGACGCCCTGGCCTCATCCCTGTCCAAATGACTGATAAGTGCCTCGGACATGCAATGAAAAGATCTCATCATCCTGACTACATCACCAATTGTTATCTACTCCTATCCGAGAACTTGCTCATCTCCCTGGGGGTTAGACCCCTCAGGTGTGGAGGCTACTAGAGGTGTCGCGCCTCCTCTCCTAGCACCTCGTCGTCTACCTCTGCGGCATCCTCTAACCAAGATTACCTGCACGCACACAAGTCAACTCGATCAACAACAGTGTAATCAATCATTCACATCAACAAAAGCAGTAGCTATCCCAAGTCACGGGTCGAACCTACTCTGATACCATATGTAACAAACCTCCCATTCGTCATGAAATCAGAACTCTCAAAACAAGTGCAACACTATTTTTTTTTGTGTGTGTGGGTGTGTACAAGGGTAATAAATACATTATACTTTGTGTAGCAACGCGATGACTAACATGTCGCATGCAACGGTGATAACAACATGACGACCCAAGACGCACATCAAGCATTCAGAAGAAAGAGCTACAATCAACCAATGAGAATAAAAAGACTAACTACCCGCCCGTCCTACCCTGCAATGGTTAGGACCTCCAAGACACATAAGCAACGCTCAAGCCCAGGTTCCCATCGATTTTAACCATTTAAGGTCTGAGGGTTGGCGACTGTTCTGAGGAACATGGAGGTGTCTACATCCCGCCCGACACAAGCAGACCCAACCTACTAGGCTAAATACAAAAACATAACCATCAAGATCGCAGTCAACAGGGTTATCCAACTAAGGCAATTTGCGATAGTGAAACATTATTAACTCATTAAATTACTCACTACTAATACAATATTGCTTTAGAAGTGTAATTTTATCACATTACAAGACAATGGAAATTAATACAACAAGTATGACAATAATCATGACATTAACCCAACCCTCAATACCTCAATTAACAAGTTATCTATGTTAAGGCCAATTGAATAGTGAATCATTATTAACTTCTTAATTTTCTCACTACCACTACCATATGGCTTGGGAGTGTACTTTCAATCAACTATAAGACAATGATAATTAATGCAGCAAGTTTGACCTTAAATTGGGTTAAATTTTAATATCTAAGTAATAGTATTTCACTTTAAATTCAAGTCTAGTTTATCAAGGGAAACATCCTAATTTGACATAACTCACAACTACTTCTGGCGACCCTTTAAATCCTAAATTAATCATATAACCAATCAAATTTTAACCATTTAACAATAAAAACATTTATACCATTATTAACAGAACATTATTTTCTACAATAATCATCATTACCAAGTTTTATATATNAAGTCTTATATATTTTTATTGTTACAATTATATTAATAAATTATTTCCACAATAAATAAATAAAACTCAAAAATAATATTAATAAAATAATTTACCCTAAAGTACAATCAATAATGAAATTGATACAGTAGTAAAAAAAAAACTTAAGAATAAGATTAAACAAGTAATTAACCTTTGATTGCTATACCCTATCATGATCATTCCTCACTAAAAAAAAAGGAATAAAAAATCTTACATTTCTATCTATTTGTCATAAAATCCTGTCTTATTGAGGAAATAAGGCTCCGAAATAAATCGTGATTTATCTAACATGACGATTCTCTCCGATTAAAGAGACCAATTTAATTTCGGACTTAGGCTGTCTTAATTGGAGGCGCTCAATTCCAGGCACAGCCGTAGGTAAATTTTTATCTTTTTTTATACAAAAATAAAAACAGGGCAACTTAGCTCATGCACAAGGTAGATTTCATTCCAACAACAAGGCGAACAAGTGGAGGGATTGGTCCAACATTTAAGATTCAGTCTGAGAACATACTGCCATTAAAATCAGCGTAGAGAATGATCGGATGGTCAAATGAAGGTATTGGTTGACCAGAAAGGGTAACGCACAGTCATTAACATGCATAACGCGGGTTCAATACATAGTTACCAACAATCACCATGCCAAGGTAATCGAGGTTCGAAGTGAATGTTGGTTGAGAATTCACTGTAATAAAACGAAGGCATATAACCATAGTTTAGTTGGCATTCGAGTTCACTAAAAACACAGGCTAGAAGGCACTGAGTTTAACTCTGATTACCCAAGAGCATGCAAAAACGAGTTTTCCAAAACCAAATTTTCAGTAACAATTTACCCAACAAAATTTCCAAAAACAATTTCACAGTAACCATTTTCAAAAATGAAAATTCTAGAAAAGAGTTTTCTTCAGTAACAAATTTACGAGGCAGATTGCCGAAACAAAAATTACAGTAACAATTTACCCAACAAATTTTCCATAAAAGAGTTTTTCAGAAACCAATCCTTCAAAATGAAAATGACAAAGATGAGTTTTTCCAGAACGAATTTGCCATTACACCCATCACAGAACGAATTCGAATTTTTTCCTTATCTAGTTAAATAATAGAAGTAAAATATATATATCTATTACCACACAAATTTTCCATTACAATGCATCCATGTATATACAACAATGCATTATAACTATATCAATGATTGTTAATGACTGCAAAACTATACCACAATAATTTAGATGTGAATATACAACATTCGGGAAAATACAACACGAAGAGTAACACAGAAGCATAAAGATCCAAACCAAGGAACAGTAACACCCAACCAGAACGCTGACCACAAAAATTTTAGGCAAATAAATGAATGGGCAAAATCTCAAGACAGAATTCATCCATTTACAAATCAACATATAGATCCAAGCATAAGTTCCTAATGCATTCTACTCTACAAAATAAACAAGCGTACCATTGCCTTATCGCCCACCTCAAATGACATACGTGNCCATCGAGACTACACCAGTACCTCCCAGCCAACACTAGGGGTACTCTGCTTCCCCCTTAGCCCATCGAGCCACAAAGGGGCCACACACTTTCCAAAGGGTATGTCTAGCTCCCAACTCGCCTCGCAAGGCTGAGCTACCACTCCTCTCCGAGATGGGAAATCCCAACTCCCATAAGTAAATCAGTCAAGTCATTATTCTGGCAGCATAACATTATGCTAACAACCAATCCCCTCTTCCTTCTCCTCCCTCTCTTTTATAAAGTTTTAGAACTTCCATTCTTTCCCTAAATCTCAATTAATTTAAGTTTTAATAAAAATCTTCTAAAAATTCTCCTTCGTACAAGTGTCATCCATCTCCCACTTTCCTCCAATAATTATTTTCTTTAATTTATTTATTGTCTCATTTCCCTCACCCACCTAGATTTACTCTTAAATTTACTCCTAGGTGTCCCTAGATGTCCCTAGATTCCCTTACAGGTTTTGAAGGCTTTCCCTATTATGAAGTTGCTAATTTAGTTCAATTTAGAAGGTTCTTAAATGCAGATTCTTTACTAAGTTGACCTCCCTCTTTTTACTATAAGTTCCCCTCTTTCCCTTTTTATGTTACCTCCATTCCCTAGTTTCCTAATTTTTATATGTCCTTCTTTCCCCTTTTTATTAGAGTAAAAAATGACAATTGTGCAAGTTAACCTCTCTTTCCTTTTATTATAATTTAGTATCTTTTTAAACTATCAAAAGTTAAAATAATTGATTTCTTCTTTACATTTTATATCCACCGATTTTATTTAATTTCTTACTCTCTTCATTTTACCCAAAAATTTATGAAGACCAAAATTATTACTCAAGTGATTTTTATTTTAACTTTTTAATATTTTAATTTTTATAAAGAAATTTTCTTAAGGGTAGACAAAATTTTACCCCTCGCGAAGTTTTAGACTTAGAACTTAGATTTTGAACTGGGCAACATTGAATTAGGGAAGTTGTTTTTAAAAATTTTCAATGTGTTATTAGTCTTAGGGCCATCTAGGGTCATCCCTCAATCATCATCAATGCGATGTGCCCTTCAGGACGCACTAGGTGCTCCAAGGGTGCCACTCGCCTCCTCTATTCCTTTGTGTGACGTGCCTTTCAGGATGCACTACGTGCTCCAAGGGTGCCACTCACCTCTTGACTAATTGGTAGACATCAATAACCCCTGGAGTCAACACTTCGCCAGGTAAACTTGTGGGAGACTAAGGGATTCTAAGGAATAAGGCCCCCGCCTTGTTGCGTGCCCCTTAGAATCATCATGAGCGACTGTCGTAGTCTGCCCTGATGGCATCGTGGTTCCTCTCGAACTAGGTAATTGTTAACCTATAGTTCCAGCCACGATGTGAGTGCTAGTAGGCTGTGGCAGGGCTGCTATCCACCCCTCTCCCTCAACATCTCTGGTAGTCATGTGTGACCCTTTTACTCATTATGTAAGTCTGGTCGGCAAGCTATTGTCAGCCTGCATCATCAACAAATCATGTCAGAACATATCCACATCATATCATCTAATCAAATGTACTAATATCACATTAAAACAATCAAACCCCTATAGCACACTCCCTGACTCGATCCGGAGTCCAAGGGCTTCCATCGATGCCTCTGCATCCTCTAGGTCCAAAACCCTACACACTCAGTAAAATTGAGTCAATAGCACCTCTCTATGTCAATGCAGTAAAACAACATGTCATCTAGCCATAACACATCATAATCAAAGTCAAATGTTTTAATAGCATAATAATCTGGATCACTTGCGAGCAAGTTTCCTCAAAGAATAAGTTCCCTCAGTGTGCCAGAGCACGATGTTACAATTGAATGAGGAAACAAATGAGGAAAAGCATTATGATCATCCCAAAAATGAAAACTATAACTAGCGAATAAACTATCTATAAATACCAAATAAACTATCAGTTAGCATAAAAGATATAGATACAGAGTTAGCATAGAAGAATTATGATCATTGTGATCATAGATACAGAGTTAGATACATAGTTAGCACAAAATAAAACTATAACTAGCAAATAAATATCGAATAAATTATCAGTTAGCACATAAGATATTGGAGGCTTTCTAGACACTGGAGGACTCCATGGAGATATTGGAGATCATAGATACATAGTTCTAAATTGGCCCTAGAGTTCTAAATTGGCAGATTGGCTAAATATTTGTATACCATATATAAAGATTTGTGGAAATCATATGAAAATTTTAATAATGTTGGGAAGGCCCGTGTGTTGGGTGTAAAGAAATCCATTCACAAGCAAAGGAATTTAAAGCACTACTGTTGGTGATGGAAAAAAGAATTGGTGGACTCAACTCCCGCGAAGTTCATACACATTGCCGAATGTGGAAACAAATGAGGAAAAAGATTATGATCGCCCCAAAAAGGAAAACTATAACTAGCGAATAAACTATCTATAAATAGTGAATAAACTATCAATTAACACATAAATTGGCATAGAATATGAAGACTTGCTAAACACTAGGGGAGTCTATGGAGATATTGAAGATCACAGATACCTACTTCAAAATTGTCGGATCGGCTAAAGATTCACATACTATGCATAATATACATAGAGATTTGTGGAAGTAATATGATCTTAAATTCATCCGCAAGATTTGTTGGAAATAATATGATCTCTAAGCGAGGAAGAAACCTAAGGGAGAACCCTAATGTTACCATAACCATTAATCGATTAAGGTATACTAAACCATTAATATATAAGTCACGAAGAAACCCACTCTTACATATCTATACACATTTTATTTTATAAAGTTTATTAAAAGTAGTGATTAATAGTGTGTGATTTTTATTAAAAATGGTTTTGTTTTTCTTTTCTACTATTATTTTATTAATAAAATTATATTTATCTTTATGATGGTGAGTTTTTTAATATATTAACTTTTTAAGTTTTTAATTAATAGTATTTATATTATTTTATAAAGTTTATTAAAAGTAGTGATTAATAGTGTGTTATTTTTATTAAAAATGGTTTTGTTTTTCTTTTCTACTATTAGTTTATTAATAAAATTATATTTAGGGGTGATTTTTTTAATGTATTAATTCTTTAACACTATTAAAAATATTTTATTTTATTTTATTTTAAAATTATATATATTATTTTATAAAATGTATTAATAGTGTTTGCTATTTTTATTAAAAATGAATATGTCTTTGCTTTTCCTAGTGATGATTAGTTATTTTTAATAAATATTTTATTTAGACTTGTGGTTGGAATATATAGTTTATTAAAATTGTTTTGTAATATTTATTATGGTAATGCGTATTAAAATAAAAAAGTTTTTTTTAGCTTCAAGATATTAAACATCTTTACTAACAGGGTCAATCACGTGAAGGTGGAAGCTTATTTGCCCCAAAAACCTCTGTGCATTGTTGATATGAATTTTTTAACATATCAACATGAAAAATAATTTCATTATATTGATTTATAGTGATTTTTTTTAATACATTAATTTCTTACTACTATTAAAAAGAAAATATGTTACTTTTTAATTTTTTGTATTAATCATATTTATGTTATTTTTATAAAGATTATTAAAAATATTTTTAATTTTTATTAAAAATTGATTAAGATGATGATCTACAAAATAGAGAAAAAAAATTAGTAAAAAAAAAACAATATAAAAAATTTAAAATTAAAAAAATTATATTTTATAAAATCAAATCAATACATATACTATCATATCATAAAACACATATACATAAATAAAACAAATGCAAATTTTATCATATTTAAAATTTAATACAACAAACATACACTCATATAATACAATAAAATTTAAAAAAAGACTATAATCAATATACACTTTCAAATCAACATATAATTTAAAAAAAAACGAAAAAATTATATATAATTCAAATATGAAAACAAGCACTTCCAAATAAGAAAGCACACATTATTCAATTTCAAATCAAGAAAGAAACATGAACAAACAAACATCGGAAAACCACTTATGTAAACACACTACAGAGTCAAAAAAGTCAACACTCATTATACAATTTCACAACAATAAACAAACAAATAGATATTCACACACATTCATATGCAATTTCAAATAAGTAAACACACATGCAAATTTAAATTTAAAAAACTCAAGCTATGCAATTTCAAATCAATATACAATCATAAGCAAACAAGTAAAAATTCAACAAACAAGTAAGAATTATCTAGACCATACATATACAATTTTAAACAAAAAAACAAACACACCTTATACAAATTCAAATAAGCAAGTACATATTATATAATTTCAAATCAAGATACAAATTAAATAAGTAAACATTGTCAAATCCACCTAAACACATGCATCTACAATTTCGAATAAAATATGCAATATCAATACACCAACATAACATACATACATACATATACAATTTCAAAGCACACATACATACATACATCAACTAACCACCTACATAGATATACAATTTCAAAATACACACACATACATACATCATAAAATTTCAAATCAATATGTACACATAAATAAACATCATTGTCAAAACTACTAACATACATACATAAGTAATTTCAAATAAGCAACACACATTACACAATTTCAAATAAGCAAACATAATACAATTTCAAATTAGAATACAAAGATTTTCAAAACCACCTATACACATACACTTGGAATTTCATATAAACAAACATACATTATACAAACATAAGTAAACATCATTGTCAAAACTACTAACATAGATACATAAGTAAACACACATACATGCAATTTCAAATAAGTAAACACATACAAATTTAAATTTAAAAAACTCAAACTATGCAATTTCAAATCAATATATAATCATAAGCAAACAAGCAGAAATTCAACAAACAAGTAAGAATTCTCTAGACCATACACATACAATTTTAAACAAACAAACAAACACATCGTATACAAATTCAATTAAGCAAGTACATGTATTATATAATTTCAAATCAAGATAAAAATTAAAAAAGTAGACATTGTCAAAGCCACCTACACACATGCATCTACAATTTCAAATAAAATAATCAATATCAATACACCAACATAACATACATACATACATATACAATTTCAAAGCACCCATACATACTGTAACGAACTGCGTCGTTACGACAACCATTCTAGTATACAGGTGCAATTTTTTTTTTTGTGTTTAAGGTGTGTGCGCGCGTGTAGAAGTAACAACACACTTGACTCTACGTTGCCCCTTGACAACCAACAAGACACAACCACAGTGTTCATCGGAAGAAGACTAAAGGCATACGACGAGCAACCGTAAACAAAATACGACCACAGGCATAAGGTGCACAGCGCAAACATTTAGCGACAAAAGTAAACTGACCACCCGCCCGTCCTACCCTGCAAGGTTAGGACCTCCAAGACACAAAATCAACGCTCAACCCTGGTTCCCAACGATTTTAACCATTTAAGGTCTCAGGGCTAGCAACTGTTCTGAGGAACATGGAGGTGTCTACATCCCACCCGACACAACGGACCAAGCAACTGACTGATGACAATCAAGTACAACATAAATAAGAAGAACATTTACCTCCCTTACGGAAGGCGCGTGACAGAAGAACCCTGACAATGACTCCCAAGTTCAACATTAATCAATGAATCAACCACCCTCTAATACTAACTCCGAGTAAATGATTGTACATAAATCCAGGACGTTCCACCATGTGTGTCTTATCAATAAAGATAGTTTACACTATCAATTACAATAACATAACCATATCAATATGTTTTCTAAGGATAACAACATTGCCATAAGGACAATGATCATACATTCCAAAGGATGTCAACTCTAACATTGCAATTTATTCGTATGGCGAGAACCCTACCATTACATATTTTCAACAATTTATTTCAATTACGTAATTTATAAACAATCGTTCAATTGCATTCCTTTACGTATTACAGAATCACATTACCTAGTCAAACATTATGCCTTACCTACAGTTTATGATATCATCAACAACTGTCACATGAATACTTCAGTATCACCTTACGATTAGGTTTAACAATACTAATCATGCATTAAAATAAACACCAATCATGCAATAAATTATGTACCAAATATGCATTAAAAATTAAAAATTTCTACACATAACAATTGCCAATGCGCGCAGCAATACCAATACCAAATATACATAAATATAGGCATAACAACGCCAATTAAATTAAATATGCATAACAAGGCCTAATAAATTAAATACCAATACGCATAACTATACCCATATGCATAACAATACCAATAATTTAATATGCATAATTAAATTAAAATATGCGAAACGATACCCAATAAGCAATAAAATTTCTATGATGACAAGCCAATCATGCAACAGAACTGATTATTAATATCAGGCAACAACAATTTGATACCATAACTTACCATTATTACTAATGCTATTCAACACGGTCATTAGCATTGATTTTACAATATTTACATCGCTATCATCCATTAACATTCAATTAACATGCAGTAAAGTGCAGTTAGACAACATCCTTATCGTTGCAATTTGAACAATATTTACCTTGCGAATTAAACAATATCAAACTATGATTTGAACAATATCAAACAGTGAATTAAACTGCGAATTAAACTGTGAATTAAACAATATCAAACAATTCTCATTACTACCAGGCTGTCCAAAAGCGAGATTAGTTTTACATTTAGTAAAGCGTTTTATTGCATTAACCAGAAGTAATTAAATTCCAATCTACAATTTCACCACCGTCCACCTAACCCTAAATCGACAGCGAACCACTGGCAACCAGACTGCGCGAATTCTGGGATGAAAAGGAATTAGGCAGTGAATCAAGGGGCGGTTATCAGAACGTTGGATATCTTGGCAAAGAAAAATCTTGGCAAAGGGTAACTCGGAAAAGGAATTCGTGGGCATCGTGATGTTGTAATCCAACTCAGGTTTTGGTTGGTTGAATCCAGTTGGGTTTGCCCTAGACACACAACGAACACTCGCTCATGTGGAGAGATTCAAAACACGATAGCGCTACGAATTTGGGGTCGGAACAGTGGTCATCTCTTCCGATTTGGCATGAGACAGGCGACATAAAAATTCACAGAGGAAAAAGGGTCCAACATGCGTGGGCAAGGCTTAAATGACATGCAAAAATAACCGACGGGAAAAATCGCAGAGAACAGACAGTGAATTAAAAATATCAGGATACGCCGAAGGATTCCAATGTTTATTGAATATTTAAGAATACTTTACAAAGGTAAACAAATCTTAAAGCCTGGTGGATTGGAAATTTGTTTTTCCTTAACAGATCTGAGAATTTAACTGAAGGAAGCTCAACATCATTTAAGAAAATGCCCAATGTCATTGAAAAACACAGATTATTAAAACACAAACAATTTTAGGACACAGATTAAAACAAAAACGCCCACTCTGGCCCTAACACAAAAATGTAAAACCCAGCTCATTCAACCATGTGAAACGTAGACCAGAAACGCATTGCCATAACTAAAACGGACTGCCAAGATAAAGAACAGCCAGGCCAAACGATTTCCAGAAGGTAAACAATTGCCAGTAGTAAAAATTAATTGACAGAGGTATTCCAGCGATAAACAATTTTTCTGTTCAGTAACCATTTAAATAAGACGAATCACCAGAACCAATTTAACGCTAACCATTTATAAAACAAATTGCCAGGAACAAGCTCTTTTTCAGCAAGACATCAGAAACATTTCACTAACCCTTTTTAAA
>JASDQU010101437.1:179689-192846 GCA_032191745.1 Picea mariana | reverse complement strand
AAATTGTCTTGGAATATATTTAAGTGTGATTGAATCAAAGTTGTGAGATAATAGTCTAACTTGCAGTTATTTGGGAAAGAGGTAAGGATCGTGAAAGTGATATACATTATTGAGCTGCAGGATGACAAGTTGGGAATCTAATAGAACTCTAAGGTGAAGAATGTGGTGATGAACGGCCTCGGTGAGGAGACCAATGATGATGTTTTATTCAACTTGGTTGTTGGTGGCTGAGCCCAGACATATGCCACTAGAGTGGAGCAGTACATGTGAGGGGTTATAGAGGGAACCTTGGATATGGACTTCACATACGCTACTATCCCAGTGTTTGGAGGAGAGCATAGAAGGCTATACAGAGAAGCCCAGCTGGCATATATAATCAGTGATGAGGCCAACCCTACTAATCATCCCATCTTTGCCTTGGACACTGATTTAGGCTCCAGTTTGCTACAACTCACCCATGCCCCCGAGCCTCCTCTCAAACTCAGAAAGCAGCCCACTTCTCCTTGTGAACTTCCTCCTTCCACCACCCCCATTTGGAAAATGTTTTTTGATGGAGCCTGTTCTCAGGAAGGCACTGGTGCTGGGGTGTTTTTCGTGTCACCTGCCTAGAAAACCGTATCTCTAACATACAAATTAGAATTTGAAACCACAAACAATGTGGCAGAGTATGAAGCCCTTGTTCTAGGATTAAGAGCTGCAAGGGAAATGGAAATTCAGGAGATAACAGTGTTCAGAGATGTAGAGTTAGTGGTCCAACAGATCAAAAGTGCTTATCAGGCTAAGAACCCTCGACTCAGAAATTACAGGAATGAAGCATGGGACCTAATTGACAATTTATTCTCAGCTTTCAATATCTCTTTTATTCCAAGAGAGGATAATGCTGTGGCTGATTCTTTAGCTGTCTCAGCCAACTTGCTCAAAGTTTCTCTACCATCCATAGTCAACTCTGAGGTTGGAATAAGATATAGGCCCTCTGTACCGGATAATGTCAAGCATTGGAAGGTATTCGAAGATGATCAGGAAATTGAAAGATTTCTCCATTCTGTTGATGAATTTTCTACGTTGCACATCGATCAGGATCCTGACACAGAAGGTGACCCTGACCCTAAGGTGTTTTTAAATAAAATTGCTAACCACCAGATTATTCAGCTACCTAGCAATCACATTTCGAAGGGACTAGTCTCATTGAAAAGATTTTTCGATGGGAATGATGTGGCAGTAAAGGGTAGAGTTTTAGATGAAGAGGCTGATACAGATGAATGCAACATTGGTTCACTGGAGGAGCCCAAGTTCATCAAGATGTCAAGCAGTTTGACGACAGAGCAGAGGGTCGAATACACTGAGTTGCTGCAAGAATTTGTTGACGTGTTTGCATGGACCTACGAAGACCTCAAAACGTATGATACATCCGTCATTGAACATAAGATCCCACTAAAGAAAGAGGCTAAGCCATTCAGGTAGAAGCTAAGACAGATAAACCCTATGTTGCTACCCATCATGGAAAAAGAAGTGAAGAAGTTGTTGGATGCACAAATCATTGTCCCCTTGAGATATTCCAAGTGGGTGGCCCATTTGGTCCCAGTAAGGAAGAAAAGTGGAGAAATTAGGCTTTGTGTCGACTTCAGGAACCTGAACAGGGGCTCAAAGAAAGACAATTATCCCCTGCCCAACATGGAGCACATATTGCAAAGGGTAACTGGTGCATCTAGGATTTCCATGATCGACGGTTTTTCTGGCTATAATCAGATATCGGTCATGCCTAAGGACAGGGAGAAGACAGTCTTCACCACTCCTTGGGGCACATTCATGTATGCCAAGATGTCGTTTGGACTAATGAATGCAAGAGCAACATTTCAATGAGCCATGGATATAGCCTTCATTGGGGAGAAGGACCAGTTCGTGGTAATCTATCTCGATGACATCACGGTCTTCTCTAGCTCAGACAAGGAACACCGTCGCCACTTGAGGAAAGTTTTCGTGAAATGTTGGAGGTTCGTTCTGTCCCTAAACCCCAAGAAATATTTGTTCGCTATGCAGGAAGGGAAGTTGTTGGGACATATAGTATCAGCAGAGGGAGTGAGAATTGATCCCAACAAGGTGGAGGCAATTCAAACCTTATCACTTCCCAAGTCTAAAAGGGAGGTTCAAGCCTTTTTGGGGAAAATTAATTTTATAAGGAGGTTTGTCTCAAATTTTGCCGAGCTAGTGAAACACATCACGACCATGCTCAGGAAGGGAAATGAGGTGAAATGGACCACTGATCCCAGGGAATCTTTTGACCAAATAAAAAGGGCATTGAATGAGACACCTGTGATGATCAGTCTTGACTATTCCAAAGAATTCCTAATTTTCTCCTTTGCTTCTTTTGATACAGTAGTAGTGGTCTTGTTACAGAAAAACGAGAAGGGGAATAAACAACCCATTTCTTTCTTCAGCAAGGCATTAAGATATGTGGAGACCAGGTATGAGATCATGGAGAAGCAGGCCTATGCCTTAGTGAAATCCCTCAAAGCTTTCAGGATCTACGTCTTGCATTCGAAGGTGACATCATATGTTCCTTCAACTTCCGTAAAGGACATTCTCGTACAACCAGACATAGATGGGAGAAGAGGCAAATGGATAGCAAAAATTCTGGAATTTGACTTGGAAATAAAGCCCACCAAGTTGGTTAAGGAGCAAGGTCTAGCCAAGCTACTGGCTGAATCCAATTGTGAATCCTTGGGAGTTAGTTTCCTCAACACTCAGTCAGGAACTCAGCAAGCTGAGCTGCCCAACCAATGCTCTCAAGATGGCTTATCGCTGGCAGATTGTACCTGGTATCATGACATTATGTACTTTCTACAGGAATTGAAGCCTCCGGATGGAATGGGTAAAAGCAGGGCAAGAGATTTAAAGCTCAAAGCGGTTAGGTATTGTCTCATTGAGCAAGTTTTGTATTGGAGAGATGTTTGAACCCACCAGAAGCCTAGAAAGTTATGTTTGATTTCCATGAAGGCCTTTGTGGGGGGCATCATTTCTGGAAGACCACAACTCATAAGATCCTCAGAGCTAGATATTACTGGCCTACTTTATTCACTAATGTCTACAGAGGAATCAGAGCTTGCGTCAAATGTTAAAAGTTCTCAGGAAAGCAACAGCTCAAATCGCTGCCATTGAATCCTATAGTATCTTCAGCACCTTTTCAGTAGTGGGGGCTGAACTTCATTGGAGAAATTCATCCTCCCTCAAGCGGTCAACACAAATGGATCCTAACAGGAACAGATTATTTCACCAAGTGGATAAAAGCTGTCCCCACCAGAAGTGCATCTCACAAAGTAATTATCAGCTTCCTAGAGGATATCATAGCCATATTTGGCCATCCTAGCAATATCCTCATCGATAGTGCGGCTTCTTTCAAGTCTGAGCCTCTAATTAAGTTCTGTGAGCAGTTCCAGATCTCACTAATTCACTCCACCCCCTACTATACCCAGGGAAATGGTTTAGCAGAGTCCTCCAACAAAATCTTAATAAGGATCATCAAAAGGCTGTTGGAAGACAACAAAAGGGCCTGGGATTCAAAGTTGAAGTTTGCTCTGTGGGTTGATCATGTGACAACGAAGAAGTCTCTGGGCACTTTGCCTTTTCAGATAGTCTATGGAGCATAGGCATTTTTTCCTACTCAGCTCGCCTTACCTGTGGCGAAATTCTTTCAAGACTATGAGGGAGAAATAGATCATATGATCAGGAGGATTCATCAGATAGTAGAAGTGCAACAGATCTGAGAGTAGGTGAGGACCTGATGCGGATTATTTTCGACATGAAATGAGAGCAGAGATATAATAAAAAATGCACAGAGATATTGCAAATATTCAATAATATAACAGAAATGTATCAAAGATGTAACCATAAACACAGATATACAGTAATACATGATTTCTATTAATCAAAGAAATGTACAGAGACTGTAAAAATACAGAGTGAAAGACTCGCTAGAATGGTGGCATCTTATCTCTGAGAAGAGATGTACTGGCTACTCGCATTCGCAAGAAAATGATTACAATGAGGCTTGGAAGGCCTTTTCACAATAGATGGGAATGCTAAAAGTCCTAGACATCCAAAAACCTAACCTTAGGAGATGAAGCGCCAAAATCCATGTGGGCCCCGTTTGGGTAAGTTAGTACATCAACTTCCCAGGGTCATAACTTTTGCATACAATCTTCGTTTTAGGCGTGTGATAGCTCATTGGAAAGGTATCATCGAGGAGATTCTTTTTGGGGGCTCAATCATGGATTCGAATATCATTGAGAACCTTGATCTCGAAAAACCTTCATTTAGGCCCTCAAAATGGCCCCGGAACTTAAAACCTGCTAAAAATAGTAAATTGCCAAAATTGCCAGAAAGTCATTTTGAGCCATTTGGAAAAGGTGGGTGGCCACCAATATCCACCTGGATCAGGACCGCAGCTCATAGTCACTAGGAAAAGATCAAGCAGACTTTCGACAAGAAGTTCAGGAAGAAAGAGTTCGAGATCGGGGTTTTGGTACTCAAGTGGGATGCCCCCAAGCAGGATAAAGGCAAACACAGCAAGTTTGACGCCCTCTAGATTGGCCCCTTCAAGATCTCTGAGATTTTCTCCAACAACACGTATGGGTTGCAAGATCTGGATGGTGAATAGGTTTTCAGCAGCCCAGTGAATGGGCATTTTCTGAAGAAATGTTTTATTTGAGCCTCAGATGGCTCCCTTGTTTGTAAATATTATCCTTTAGTTCTTTGTTTAGTTTCTTTTTGCGTGTTTTTGGCCTAATAAGTGACTCCATAGCCCAATAGAAAGGCACTGAAGCTGCAAAAGGAGTTCTTAGAGCATTGTAGGGATGACTCTATCCCCCATGGAGCCTAATGTTAGCGATTATTTTTGTCATTAGGCGCAGAAGCACCAAGGGTTGTAGATTGCACACGAAATGCCCAAGTGCAGCACGGGAGAATCCTTGTTTTTCCAAGTAGCAAGTCAAGCGAGTGGGAAAAATGTCATCGGTAGCATCCAAGATATATTTACAAAGCAAATCGACAGTCATCGGGTTTTCGGTGCTACTGAATTGCCCAAGGTTTAGCGCAAAGGACAACTCTTATATTTCACAGTAGGTTCGGGTCATCCAATCTAACTGGGACAGGTGGCAGCCTATCGACATATCACGGATCGGGGTTTCGGGGAACAGGGAGCCCTCATCTCATTGCACTTGGAAGTATCGATCAGCGAAACGTCGAAAGCGCCTTTGGCACCGAGCCCACGGTCTCAGCCCTGGGTCATATCAAGCGAGCCTGCAAATGAGGGTGGCTCCCTTGTAAATATCGAATTCCCCCTCATCTGTTCATCCTAAGGATGCGTCTCACAAGATCTGGTCGGGTCGACGTTTCGGTGGTCAGGAGTTCGTGGGGTGAGAGTTTCGTGTTGTTCAACATCGTGAAACCCCGAACCCTGATATCGCCGAAATCGTAGAAAGTGGGGGCCTGCAGTATCATGAAGTATTTTCAGCCGTCCATCTAGAGGGGACACCTAGCAGCAAATAGAGCCATCTCGGCGCTTTTCCCATCGCAACTCCGACACGCAAAGAGTAGCTCTGTTATTTTCCAATGCACGAGGTGCCGGGAGAATCCCGGACCCGAGCCCGCGGTATCACCGGGGGAGTTAAGAGCCATCAGATCTAGAGGGATGCGTGGTGCTAGATTAGGCTGTCTCAGCATATTTCTCATCACGATTTCAATCAACAAAGATTATCCCTTTCATATTCGCGAACGCTGAAAGCACATGGTCTCAGCCCATGGTCACTTGGGGAGAGGAAGGAGCTGCATAAAGGAGGCCAAAGGCACCAAGTTCAGTTGCAGAGGGGATCATCGTGATCTCCAGGCACCATCAGACCCTATCTTAATACTGTTCTAGTATTGAAGTGAATGAAAGCAAGATCGGGTTTTTGAAACCTCCTTTCGTTCATTAATTGAGGGGAATGGAGGGTCTAGCAAGCCGCCTGCTCACAGAGGTCCTGTGTATCGATTTTCTCAACAAAGCCATGACAAAGTCCTTGACTCGACAGAGAAGTCTGCACACGCTAGCCGAGCACTTCATGGCTCAGCTACCCTCTTTACAGGAGCCATGTGTAGTTAAGGTGGCATTTAAAGAAAGATATCAGTACGAGTTTGACTGAAGGGACACCGAGCCTTGGGTGATTGGGCACGCCTTTGTGAAGTGAATTTTCCTGAGTATATGAACTCAGTCTTTGTATTTTGTAGGTATCGATGGTAGAGCAGAGCTCCCGATTGTAAAGTTTTAGCACAGACTCTAGTTCTCTAGTTATGCAGTTGCATATGAGATTTCTTGCTTTATGACAGACAATCTTTCTTACTTCGTCTAATTTTCGTCTCATGCTAGGAGACTTCGTGAACAAATGATTCGTGTGGATCATTGCAATTATTTCATGATAAAGGATTTATTTATGCATTATTGTATTCTCTGGTTTTCTGTGTTTGAGCGCAAGAAGATCTTGTGTTTGGATGCCTTCTTCTATAGTCTGTTGGAAACCTGATGTTTACTACAGACCTTCGCATCTCCTTGATATAAGTCTTCCCCCTACCCACCCTTACTACACCTCACTGTCTGAAGTTCATACAAGACCTCACCTGCCCATGCATTCTTGGCCTAGTTTCGGAGTTAGAGCTGCATCGTCTTGAGTTAACCTCCATTTGATCACATCATTAAACAAAACGTGACATTAAACTGATGGGCCTCGGGCTCTGCTCCTGCTACAATCCAGGAGTGACTTCTGACGCTAACAACATGAAAAACAAAAAAACTTAAGAAAGATATGTAATATTGAGAACATGATCCTTTGATGAAAATCAACTATCCAATCATGCAACAAAGTTCAATTTTCTCATGTTTTTAGATCTGAAAATTTAGTAACAAACTTGCAAGAAAATCATGTTATTGACTCCAAGGAAGAAGATTCAATGAACCTCCAAATAGAATGCATTTCAGAGAGTTGGGATGGGAGGAAGAGACTATAGATTGCATGAATGTTGGTATAAGTACACCAAATGACAAATAAGGAGGTGATAATGTGGAAATATCCATGTGTTATGATGACATTTTAGGCCCTTATGCTTAGTCCTACTATATTTCTATAGTTACTAAAATTTACCTTTCACTAATAGTATTTCTACAGTTACTACAAATTACTTTTAATGACATTGTCATGAATTTGACTACAACCTATGTAGTACACAAAACATCCTCAAAATTCCAAGATTTAAAGTCATATTGTTCCTTCATTTTCAAAAAAATCTCTCCATCATAAATTTAACATTATTTCCACTATCACACTAGTTCAATTGGTAATTAACACTACCCTATTTGTGTATTCAAATAGAAAAAAAAATTCAAAACATATCTTACCTCATTTAAATAATCACTCATTACCATATATATTCATTAAATAAATAAGATAAGACACTCATAAATAGTTATTAATTATGTCTCTCTAATTACTTCTCTAATATTTCAAATATAATTCATACATTACATAAAAATTCATTTAAAAAAAATTATAAAATAATTTCATCCCCTTTTCATCACTCTTATGGTTGATTTATATTATTAATTTATATTTTCAATCAAAACTTATTACTCACATCAAACTTACTACTCACATCTTACCTATGACCATTAGTGAAGAACAATAAAGTCCTCATCACCCAAAATACGTATGTGTGATGTACTCATGGATGCTACATAGCATTGTTGTAGAAAAACATGGCTTCGTTGGAGAGTTTTTATACTTTCAAGTGTTCCTACCAGAAATTGGGCTTTCTAGTTTTTGCAACGATTTATTGATTAGATTTTGTGCTTTTGTGACTACGTGAGCTTTTGTAACGACTGTAGAAGCTCTAACCATTAAGAATTTTAACCTTTAAAACCCTTATAATAACACATAAAAGTTAAGTATGTCAATAATCATCTTCATTTATAACTCACCTATAACTCAGCTATCCCGTGGCTGAGAACGGATCGAAAAACAAAGGCTCTGGGCTCTTGTAACAGTGTGGACTTTGGAAAAAAGGGGCTATATATGGTTGGTGCGCCCACAATGCCACCTCATTTGTACCTGTCACCATAACTGAATTGATGAGAGTCTGCTGAGAAGATTTAGAGATTGCGATACCATCAGGCTATCGATCCGGGAGTGGCGAGAGACAGATTAGTGTTCCTATCCTGCTGCATCGTGTGAAATTTGTAGAATGTAGGTACGGGTTGCACGAAGGGCCTTCCAAGGAATTTTTTTTGGTAGGGGCCCACCAATGCACCGGAAAAGGAGGAATACACATGTACATGTGCATGGGTATAATCCCTTTTCCAGCGCATAGTGTGTGACTGTGCTTGATGCAGCCGCGCATGTGGGCGCCGGGAAGGAAAATAAAAGCACACATTAGATGGACGCCTATCCTACTGATAATTGCGAACTGATGCATGACTGTTTCTCAGAAATTTGTGCATTAGTGCACAACTGTGCAAAGAATGAGCACGCACATGTGCACAGCTGTTTGGGTGACAACTGCACATGTGATGCATGACTGCTTCTCAGACAGCTGTGCAACGGTGAAAAGAACAAGCACACATATGTGCGCTCCTGTCTGGGTGAAATTTTCACACGAGAGAAAAGGCTAAGGGGTTTGTAATTTGTGAATTTTTTATGCTTTTTATGGATTATGAGGCTGATCAAGTGTTTTTGTGTGAATGGAGGTCATCGACATACTCCAGATATTACGATGCTAGTGCATTGGAGAGAGTGCGACTGGGACCTTTTATGGGAGGCGATGAGAGAGCAGTTGGGCATGCGAAGACACTTGGCAGCCTGTGGGTGGCTCATGTTCTTCGACTTTCCATTGATGCAGTTGTAGGATTTCATGCTTTAGTATTTGATTGTGATGTGGAGCACTGATCTGCAGTGTTTCAATGTGAGAGGACAACAATTGACATTCTCGGTCATCGAGGATGTTTATTTTTCTATGGGGCTCCCATTGCATGGGATGGCCCCGCTCTCGGGGGATGAGTGAGTGGGTGAGTTGGCAATTCACCACTACTCGGGACCGAACATTATGTCGGTTTTTCTCATCTGGATTGAGGTGTTCGATGACCTTCTCACGAAGTGCATCGCCGCTATGGTGGTGAGGATGTATGGATCCTTGGGAACTTAATGGATCACTGGAGGTCAGTTGAGGATAGTGGAGTGGCTCCTCGATTAACCCCTTTTTTCCTGGTGTCTACTTCTGCCCACCCGGATGATGGGACAGGTGAACTGGTGCCGATGATTAGAATACGGTGACATTGTTTTTGGGTCCATTCTGGTGGCTTGGTTTCTAGAGAAGGTGCCTTTGTTGCACCCAACGATTCTGTTGGAGCCCTTGGGGCCATGAGAGCCATGACTGATGTGGTCGTCCCATGTGCTGGTCTGAAACAGTGGTGGAGAGGGTGGCCACTATTGCACGACCATGGCGACACGCGTGTGGCAACAAATTCCACAGGTGATACTGAGGTAGCCATACACTGGTATGGACTACCAACATGACCCGGATATGACGATGCCTCCATGGGAGGATTGTGATCAGAGGTATGTTTTTATATTATGTTTTGTGATTTTGATATCTAGCATTTGATTATATATGTGTATATGGATGCTGACACTATCTTTGGTGTTGTTTTGGATGCTGACGAGGGTTGGAGAGAGGCGGAGACGAGATGACGTTGGTGTTGGATGTGCACATGAGCCATAGGCAGAGGCCAGAGGGATGCTAGAGGACCCGCGTCATTGCTTCAATCGGGTGTTGCAGGGTGTACACTAGGGAATATGGGCCCATATAGAGGATGAGGAAGTCCTAGAGTAGTGAATGGGTGTACAAGCAGAGTGGCGGACTCTGATTCACCGAGTGACAATAGCGCGACGAGTGATGACTGGTCGGCTGCCTCCTAGACCTGGAGGTCCCCTAGTTGGTGGGGCACCTCCAGATGACAGAGGACTTGGGGAGAGCTCTGGGGGGAACCATGAGTGTCGAGTTTTATATATATAGGCTTGAGAGCCCATTTTGTATAGGGTAGTTGATACCCATTTTGTATAGGTTAGTGGATACCCACTTTTGTACCTATAAGGTGGGGGGACTCACTGGCCCACGAACAATGTATATGTACTGATTTGTAAACACTGATGACACTATGATTATATATATATATATATATATATATATATATATATATATATATTCTGGATCATTCAGATCTTCATGTGTTATTTTTTAATGCTTATGATGTATTTTCTATGTGTTGTGACAAATTTATGATGCTTATGTATAAAATGCTGTTTAATGTGATAAATACCAATCTAATACTAAGTTAGCCATGTTATCTTCTATTTGATTAAATTGTCTTGGAATATCTTTAAGTGTGAATGAATCAAAGTTGTGAGATAATAGTCTAACTTGCAGTTATTTGGGAAAGAGGTAAGGATCGCGAACGTGATATACATTGTTGAGCTACAGGATGACAAGTTGGGAATCTAATAGAACTCTAACGTCACAAATGTGGTGATGACTGACCTCGGTGAGGAGACCAATGACGATGTTGTAATCAACTTGGTTGTTGGTGGCCGAGCCCAGACATATGCCACTAGAGTGCAGTAGTACATGTGAAAGGGTATAAAGGGACCAAGCAGCCGAACCAAGATTTTGGGTCCAGCAGATCGCCTTGTCAACGTAACCAATGTGGTATCCTTATGGATGATGCATCTGTCTATAACATGAATGATAGATTATACATGAGGAATGGTGGTGGAAAATAAGACTAAAAATCTCTGCAAATGTGTACAAAGAAAAACCTAACGTAGGGGAGCTATGCTTAGGCACAAAACATTTTTTAAGTACAACCCGTTAACGGGTTCTTTGAGAGGGTATCCTTCTGAAGAGGCAAGGATGTATGTGCCCTTTGTGAGGCAATTTTGGACAATGTAGGGTCCATGCAATAATGGTTCGAATTTCCTGTGGTTGAGAGTATTGTGGGCGATATCGTAGGCTAAAACGAGATCACTGTCGTTAAATGAGCTAAGGTTGACATGGTGGTTGAAGGTGGCTTTGGACATTTTTTTAGCTGTCTCGTTGTGTTTAAATGAAGATCAATGATCTTCATCAAGCAACTCTAAGGTCAACAAGCACTGCTCCATTGGAGCAGTGTCGGGTAATAGCTCAATGGTAGTGCGTAACGTGGGGATTTCACACTCGATAGGGAGGGTGGCTTCGATCACATGGATGAGGTGGAACATTGTAAAACCTCTGGCATTTATGGGTGACGTGCAATAATCCCATAACACAGAAAACATCATATGATGCTAGTTGGTCTTATGTTTGTTGATGGTAGGTTGTAGCATGGTTTCGAGGAATTTGTTGACAACCTCAACCTGTCTGTTGGACTGAAGGTAGTATGGGGAGGTGAACTTCTGGGAGAAGCCTCATTTTGAAGAAATTTTCGCAAAGATCTTGTTCTCAAATTGTTTATTATGATCAAACACTAACTACAGTGGGACTCCGAATCAGGTAATGATATGGTTGAAGACAAAATGCGTTGTTGTGTCAGCGATAGTTTTGAAACTGGGTATAGCTTCAACCCATTTGGTAAAGTAATATACTTCCACGACAATGTACTTCTTTCCATTACTAGATGTAGGATGACAAGTCAAGAAGTCTATGCCCCATTTGCAGATGGGTCGATGGTGATGATTGGATGTAAAAGATTTGGGGGTGCTCATGTTTTTTTTTCTCAAAGATGACATTTGTCACATGTTTAACAACGTGGGCTAGAAGCACCCTGTCGAATGACTTTTTCATCGGTGGACATACCTAAGAGGTGGCAATTACAAGCATTGATATGATAATCGTTCAAGAATATGTCTGCTTCATCGATGGTCAGACATCAGCGAAGAATGATGTCGACCCAACGTCGAAGAGAAAGACTCCGATGAGAAGGTATGGAGGGGCCTGATGGTGAATGCGTCGACGATCGTACCATTTCCATTCCAAAAGTATATCGTACCATAAAATGAAAATTTTTAAATGTACTTATTATAATAATTATAAGATATACTAGAATAATATTAAAATAATATATTATTCAAAAAACTAAATGATTAGTATGTTCAAAATATAATTTATTTATTTTAATTAGTTTAAAATAACTGAGATAATTAAATATTATATAAAAGGAAATTTAAATCATATTTTATTTTATTATGATTTATTATTATTTGATTTAGATAAAAGTTTTATTTCATAGTACTTATAATAATAATAATAATCTATTTTTAGGTTCACCCCAAGCCAGATATTAAATTGATGAATCAAACCCCCTTATTTGTGGGACAAGGAGCATAGAATATCAAATCTAAAATACAGTTATAATAATATATTAAGTTTAAAATATAAAGTTATTAAAATAATACATAAGATATATGTGTAATAATTATATAAAATATAAAATGCTATATTATTAAAAAAATTATTATATTATGTTTAAAATATAATTTAATTAGTTTATAATAATGGAGATAATTAAATATTATATAAAAGGAAAGTTAAGGAAKATTTTGAATTTTTATTACTTGAGAAAATGAATGTAGAAGACAAATCACATACTTTTCTAAGTTATGATCTAGCTATGAAATTTGTTAATCATTACAAAGATGTTGTCATTCAAAAATGACTATCCTCTGCTTCCATTAGATTATTATTATTCAAAGAAACCTAAGAAAACTAAGGATTCATCATATACTCATTGTGGAAGGCCAGAAACCTAGGAATATTCAAAGATGAATTCCTCACTACCTAACATACGGTTAAGAGCTCAAAGGGAAATCAGAGAGACTTGTCAAGATTTTCCAAAGGTGAACTAGAACTAATGTGAACTAATGGGAACACCTTTAGGAATGGTGGTTGAAATTGAACATTGCTAGGGAATCTAGAGGTAATCTAGGACTTGCAAATAAAAGAGTAGAAGATATGAAAGTTATTAAAGGTATTGACTTAGTTGTTCAACATTTGGGAATCTAGGGATTAATTATAGAGGGTCACTAAGAAATCCTCATAAACATGAA
>JASDQU010101437.1:165720-179669 GCA_032191745.1 Picea mariana | reverse complement strand
ATTTTGAATTTTTATTACTTGAGAAAATGAATGTAGAAGACAAATCACATACTTTTCTAAGTTATGATCTAGCTATGAAATTTGTTAATCATTACAAAGATGTTGTCATTCAAAAATGACTATCCTCTGCTTCCATTAGATTATTATTATTCAAAGAAACCTAAGAAAACTAAGGATTCATCATATACTCATTGTGGAAGGCCAGAAACCTAGGAATATTCAAAGATGAATTCCTCACTACCTAACATACGGTTAAGAGCTCAAAGGGAAATCAGAGAGACTTGTCAAGATTTTCCAAAGGTGAACTAGAACTAATGTGAACTAATGGGAACACCTTTAGGAATGGTGGTTGAAATTGAACATTGCTAGGGAATCTAGAGGTAATCTAGGACTTGCAAATAAAAGAGTAGAAGATATGAAAGTTATTAAAGGTATTGACTTAGTTGTTCAACATTTGGGAATCTAGGGATTAATTATAGAGGGTCACTAAGAAATCCTCATAAACATGAAAAACAAAAAAACTTAAGAAAGACATGTAATATTGAGAACATGATACTTTGATGCATATCAACTATCCAATCATGAAACAAAGTTCAATTTTCCCATGTTTTTAGATCAGAAAATTTAGTAACAAACTTGCAAGCAAATCTTGTTATTATAAAGATCATGGGAAGTACATATCTGCATTCTTTTCGAATGACTAAGGAAATGTCTGAATATTATTTATATAAACCGTGCAGACACTAACAAGTAAAGTTTTCAGAGGAGTACATGTAGCATGCTGCCCTTGTTAATTTATATTTTCAATAAAACCTTATTACTCACATCAAACTTATTACTCACATCTTACCTATGACCATTAGTGAAAACGATAAAGTCGCTTTAGCTTTTGTAACTACGAGCTTTTGTAACGGCTGTAAAAGATTTAGCTTTTGTGTCTGCATGAGCTTTTGTAATGGCAGTAGAAGGTTTAGCTTTTGTGATTGCCTCAGTTTTTTTGACAGCCTAAGTTTTAGTTTTTGTGACTGCTTGTTGTTTGAGCATTCATTTTCAGCGTCCATTTTTAAGGTTTTGTAACTGATTTTTGAGCATTCGTTTTCGGTGTCCATTTCTAGTTTCATGAGTTTTTAGCGTCCGTTTTCAACTGCATGAGGTTTTGTGACTTGTTTTTATTTGAGCATTCTTTTTCGGCGTTCGTTTCTAGTTTAATGAGCTTTTGTGACTGATTTTTGTTTGAAAGATCGAATTTGGTGTGGTGTAGGTTAATCTCATCAACGAAGGGTTGTATTTCCCAGTGTTGTCTGCCATTTTTCCATTTTGGAGAGTTCAGAATTCTGTTGGTTGGTTCAATGGGTCGTTGCCCACCAACAATCCATGGATTTCCCGTACCGAGTGATCCAATCTGTTTATCAACGTATGTATACAGAAATGAATTTGATTATTTATTAAAAAAGGGTGTTCCTTCCTCTGTTCCCAATTCGAACAAAGGATTAGATAACAGTGGAGTTAACGGGACTTCCATTCATAATAAAGGATTTGGGAGGAGTACTCTACCATCTCATTCGAGGAGAAGGATTTGTTAATTCATGCATTTACCCGATATGCATCATATGGAGCCTTATCACGGCAGGTCTCTTCTACTTATCACCTATGGATGCCACCAAAATGTAGGCAATCTTTGTTCCAGAGGGTTGAAAGAGTTTGCGGAGTTGAATTTATTAGGCAACCAAAACCTTTCGACCTTCACCTGCCACGAGTGAAAACGGTGATGGACAAAGCGTGAGCAAGACGGCGAAGGTGGTGGATGGACAAGGCAGGTAGGGTCATTCGAGCCGAAGAAGAACATATTTCGAACGACTCCCGGTCTGAAAAGAAGAAGGAATCGCTGACGCCAGGCTTATAAGAAAGAGGATGATCAAGTATGGAAGTTATTCAAAGATGGCAGAGTGCTTGATGAGGCATCTCTTCAGAAAAAGGACACGGCCGCCTTCATACAGTGCGTCAAGAAACTAGGATTGGAGGTCAGTTATATGCATTAATTACTTCATTATTTTGGGTGAGTCTTAGCATTTTGTTTGATTGCCCATGAAAACCTGAACGTGAATTGCAACCCCTGGTTCAGAATTGAATAATGCCCATTGTGCGATTTTTCACTGTGATTATCTTTCCGCCTTAATTTTTATTCATGTAGTTCCTGCATGGGTTCTTCCATTCATTTTATGTTTTTATTTAAATAGTTTGAACCGTAAAATTAAGGTTTGAAAAGGGAATTAGCTAGGCAGTCAGGTGGATATTTATTGAAATTCAATTTAGTTTGACATAGCAAGCTAATCAATGTTTTTGTTAGTTGTAGTTGTAACAATCTATTTTAGTTTGACAACATCTATTCCTTGACCTAATTACATTTTTTTCTTTAAGAATCTGATCACATTTCCATTCTTTAATTGTTTTCTTAGCCAACCAATAAAATAAGTCACTGAGCCAGCTTTGTTCAATCACGTCTTTTCCATGGGAACCCATCTCCATTTCCAAGTTCAGTACTAGAAAATTATCGATAAACCTTGTCAGTGGAACCGCTACAAGTGATATCATAAATGATAAAATGATGATAGAAATTCATAAATCACTGGCGTGGATCGCCCAAACCACTCTGAAAACACACAGGTGCCTAATAAACATGGAGTTTTTATATTTTAGCCTGCTTTCATCAGCCCAAATATTAAATAAATGTGCCCTAAAGATTACACAGTTTCGTCCATGCGGTGTCTTCGATTTATTAAAATGTCCTGTATCAAATAATATATGGGACATTGGAAAATATTTTGAATGCCAAGCACAGATCCCATGCAAAATTTATTCAGGTTTGATGATCAATCCAAGCCAGGAAATTAAATTTTAAACACCTAAAAACTTGTACCATTAGAGCCCAGAATTTTCTACACTCTGATGATAAATGCAAACTATGAGTGATTAGGGTTTCATTTTTCGGGCCAGCTGAAACCTTTGAGGTTGTGCTAATTGTAGCTAAGGTGAGCTAATCTTTCTTGATTCGTATCCACTCACCAAAGCTCACCTATTTTGAACAAATCAATGTGTAAATACCTATAATTAAGTAGGCTAGAAATTCAGGAGCTATGAAATGAGACACTGTGGGTAAGTTGAAAGTGGCTATCAATGGATTTGGGTGCATTGGACGCAATTTTCTGCTAGCATTGTTGGCATGGCCACAAGGAGCCACCTCTTGATGTTAATGGTAGTGGTGCCCTAAAAAATGTAAGTTAAAACATGGGAGGACCTTGATAAGTTTTCAATTTTAAAATTTTCTGGCTATGTTTAGATTTTATATATTTGTGTTGTCAGTGTAGGCTTCTCCCCTTCTAAATTGGAGGCTATGATGGAAAATTTTAGAGTTGATATGAAGATTATAGCAGGATCTTCGTGAAGTAATTACTTATTGATTTCTATATCACAAAATAGAACCCTCTATTCATTTGTTTTTTTTTTTTTTATGTGTTATGGTCATTTTGAAGTGACTTCTTGACCATCTATTTTTAGCAAATTAAATGTGTTTATTAAGAATTAGTTACCATTACAAAATGGAAGCCTAGACTTATATTTCTCTTTGATGTTATTTCCCTTAAAACATTTTGCTATTAAACTATAGACATGGTATTAGCAATGACTTCAAACTTTTACCTCTTATACCATGATAATTATCCCTATAAATATGAGCTGAAAAATACACGTCTCTTGCAATTTTAATTGATTTATTAACTTATACTTACTTGGAACACACAATCGCTTGTCACAAACATCACCAAGAGTAAAAAATTAAGTCCAGGACTAACATATCCAAAATTAGATGGAATCTAGCAATAATTCTACATTAATTACCTACCTGAAGTATAAATCTTTTGTGAAGAATTTCATTGGATTAAGTTTTAGCTGAGGCCTTGGCATAAAATACACTCAAAAGATAAACAGTCCAACATCTAAAAGCACCATACAAAACCTGAAATCTGACCCCTGACCCGCATCCCATTTGAGATAATGTGTACGCAGCCTCAAAACCACAGAACCAACCTGATCAAACATATACCCCTGAACAGAATTGAATGAAACATCAAAGATTAGGCCACATTCCAAGTCTTCCTCAAGTCCCATTTTTTCTGTGACCCGAGTTTGGTGTGAATTTCCATTGCTATAGGTTATTTATGTTTCCATGGTCTTAATTTACAAGGATGATTAAATATGAGTTTTATAAGTTTGCTTTAGTACAATTAAATATGAGTTTGAAATGACATTGTGTGAGAAACCAAATTTAAAACCTAACACCTATTATAATTCCTAATATCATCTTTAATAAATAATCATGTAATCCCCTAATTCCATGCACCAATAAACTTTAATACTAAATCCTATAGCCATTAAAAATCCACCTATTACCTTCTAAATTACCTTCTAAATTGTATAACTTTAAAATTTTAATCTATATAACTTTTATCTAAAATGAAGTCTAATTATATCTAGCTCCTAAGGTATATAATTTATAATATAACCTTAAATATCTATAATTCCTAAACATTATAACCATTCACCCCTAATCCTTCTAACCCTATCCCATATAACCCTTAACATTAATAACTTGAAAACCCTTAACATAACCCGTAACATTAACAACTTGAAAACCCATATAACTATAAGGACCCCTACACCACTAATCTGGGAGATGCCTAATTTTGAAGAAATTTCTGCAAAGATCTCGTTCTCAAATTGTTTACCATGATCAAACACTAACTGCAATGGGACTCCGAATCTGGTAATGACATGGTTGAAGACAAAATGTGTTGTTGTGTCAGTGGTAGTTTTGAAACTGAGTATAGCTTCGACCCATTTGGTAAAGTAATATACTTCCACGACAATGTACTTGTGTCCATTACTAGATGCAAGAAGACAAGTCATGAAGTCTATGCCCCATTTGCAGAAGGGTCGACGGTGATGATTGGATGTAAAAGAGTTGGGGGTTCTCATGTTTTTTTTCTCAAATATGACATTTGTCTCATGTTTAACAGCATGGATGCAGTCATGAAACAATGTGGGCTAGAAGTACCCTGTCGAATGACTTTTTCGTCGGTGGACATACCTAAGAGGTGACAACTGCAAGCATCGATATGATAATCATTCAAGAATATGTCTCCTTCGTCGATGGTCAGACATCGGCAAAGAATGATGTCGACCCAAGGTCGATAGAGAATGAATCCGATGAGGAGGTATCGAGGGGCCTGATGGCGAATGCATCGACGATCGTACCATTTCCATTCCAAAAGTATATCATACCATAAAATGAAAATTTTTAAATGTAATTATTATAATAATTATAAGATATACTTACAGAATATAAAATAATATATTATTCAAAAAACTAAACAATTAGTATGTTCAAAATATAATTTATTTATTTTAATTAATTTAAAATAACTGAGATAATTAAATATTATATAAAAGGAAAGTTAAATCATATTTTTTTTTTATGATTTATTATTATTTGATTTAGATAAAAGTTTTAATTTATAGTACTTATAATAATAATAATAATCTATTTTTAAGTTCAACCCAAGCCACATACTAAATTGATGAATGAAACCCCCTTATTTGTGGGACAAGGAGCATAGAATATCAAATCTAAAATATAGTTATAATAATATATTAAGTTTAAAATATAAAATTATTATAATAATGCATAAGATATAAGTGTAATAATTATATAAAATATAAAATGTTATATTATTAAAAAAACTATTATATTATGTTTAAAATATAATTTAATTAGTTTATAATAATGGAGATAATTAAATATTATATAAAAGGAAAGTTAAAGAAGATTTTGAATTTTTATTACTTGAGAAAATGAATGTAGATGACAAATCACATACTTTTCTAAGTTATGATCTAGCTATGAAATTCGGTAATCATTACAAAGATGTTGTCGGTCAAAAATGACTATCCTCTGCTTCTTTTAGATGATTATTATTCAAAGAAACCTAAGAATTTATCATATACTCATTGTGGAAGGCCAGAAACCTAAGAATATTCAAAGATGAATTTGACGCAACCTGCCCCTCAGCGAGCAGCCGCTCCCACCAGGACCTTCTTCAAGTCACGGGCCCGAAGAGTCTGAGCTCTTCCAACTCCCCTCGGGAATCACGATTCACCCACAATAATCCTTCGACAATCTCATACTCTTTGAAAATCGGGATACCGCGACTCAGGAGTTCACGGTAGCATTGAAGATAGCAGCAGAAGAAGAAGCCGAGGAGCAGGTAGATGGATTTATTTCTCCATGGGAGATGGAGCTGGAGATGTTGGAGGGTTGGTTGAACAATCCAGAGCCAGCAAGAGAACTGACAGATTTTGAGCTGTCAGAAGAGATGGCTGAGCAGCAGGTCAGTTAGGAAGGGACTGCAGAGCTGAAGACTGCAGTAAAGTGGCAATTGAGGGCAATAGATGAAAATGAAGGAGATGGCATGGGAGATCATGATGATCAGACCCATGACCAAAAATTTTTGCAGCTGAGGAGACTGCAGGAACCGAACTAGCCACTGGAGCAGCTGGACCGAGAGATAGAGGACATCAAAAGGATGATGATGAGGTCAGTGCAGATTACCAGCGACGAGAAGCTGGGTAGAAGGAAGGCAGCAGCAGCAAAATGGAGCAGAGGAAAAGCTCCAAAGACTTGTCTGGGACCCAGGTGGATTCCAGCGACTACACGGGAAGCTCATGAGCACGAGCTCATGATTTTTCCAGCTGTGGAGTATCATGCAGGAGCATCTCTCCATGCAGCCAGCCATGTCAGCGTGCATACATTAAAGGATGAAAGGGAGGCGCAAGCCTCATTTGAATATTTAAAATGAATGTAATAAATGTTTTAGGCTGGTGAGCCATGAATGCCATGCCTTTGCACAGGCTGTAGATAAGATAGGAAATTATTATAGATCGGCTAAGAATCTAGTTCTGGATAGCAGACTAGACAACCATTGATTGTAAATTAATTAGAGTAGGTAAATCCTGGAGGGAAGTGCTAAGAGCACCTCAGGCAAAAGAGATAATCAGATCTCATTTTAGAGTAGTCGGTAGGTACATGTAAAGAGAATGCATGCAGAGTCGAGAAGAGCTCAGGGAATACCTTGTAAAAATACAAGCATTTTCCAATTGTTAATATATGAACAGAGAGCGGTTTTTCCTGCATGATATTCTATTTATGTGTGTGCTTGTGAGTGTTTTCCTTATGCTGTAATTATATGTTGTTATCATGCACTTGTAGAGAGTGTGTTTGATTTCAGGTTTGAGAGGTCTTTGAGGGTTCATGCCATGAGGGCGTGACAGAGTGTTGAGACTCTGAATACTAGTGCACAGAGGATGCACTTCTGAACTCAGAGGAGTCAGACAAAGATGTGCTGAGAGCACAAACATTGAAGTCAACCACTCATATAGAAGGAGGACTTTTGGGGTTACTGAACACCTCAATAGCCAAGGAAGTGTAGCTAAGACACTGTTGTAAACAGAACCTCTGAGTAGTTCTGAACGAGTTCTACCAAGAGGGTATTGAGTGTGTGTAAGGAAGGGACTCTGCGGTGAGTTCAGAAGGAACAAAATTTTGTTGAAGATTCTGAGAAGCTCAGTCTAGGGGACATCGAGCGAAGTGCATGAAGAGACACTCCGCCAGGAGGGCGTTGAGAGAATGTGTAGATAGCACAAGAGGAAGGAACTCTTGGAGTTTTACCATCTGAAGGAAGCATCCACTGAAGGAGCTTTCACTGGGTTACTGAATATTCAGAGCACTCAGCAATAGGTTGCTTGAGTTGGAAGACTATCAGGGGCATCGTATTCTCCATCTGTAGGAGAAAGAGACGAGAATAAGTTTCAATTGTTTCTCTGTCTGAGCTAGGAGACTCCTGCATGGAGTGCAGTTGAATTCCTCCGCATAGAGTACGTTGAGGAGGCTCACAGTTAAACTCTTATTCTTGTTTACCCGGGAATTGATTTGAGTTAAGGAAGCCGTGCAAGGGAAGTGCAGGCCACAGCTGAATAGAAGACTCAACAGTTGTCCGAGCAGAAGGATAAGGATTTTCTGTTGCATAAAGTGCACAGGTTCTAAAAATACTCAACACTTCGAGAGTTGTTGAAGTCGAGTATCAAGGCTCGCATAGAATCTCTGAAGGAGTCAGAGGGATCAAGCTCAGAAGGGATAGTTCCGTTGAGAACACAGTGGAGCAGACCCTGAAAGGATTTGAACTGGGAATGCTTTGAAGCAGAGGAGATTTTCAAAAAAGAGAATCGACAGCTAGGATTCGCCGATTAGAATCGTGAAATCCCGCCGATCGTTGGATCATGGAGAAGTTGTGGGGAAGTTAACCCAAGCGTCATCGTATATCGGCATTCGGCGTTTGTCGAGGTGAGTCGCAGACTCGTTGAAATCGCGAGTCACGATTTCCTGAATCAATAGGAGCCATCGATCAGAGAAAGGATAGGTGGCACACGATCCCAGTATATCGGGGTTCGACGTTCAGGGGTTTCAACACCCAGGAAAACTTGTATCGTGAATTCGCGATCCACGAATTCCCGAGGTGATGTGGCAGCGTGGGTCCCCGGGAGCAATTGGAATCTAGGTGGCAGTAAATCGAGAGATCGGCACCTCGGTGCTTAGAGTTGGGAAGGACAGGTTGTTGACATCGCAAGTGGCGATATCCCGATAGGGAAATCCACGACATATGGAAGTGTTGACCGTTGACCATCGAGGATCGGGGTTTGGAGTTTTGAATTGCATGAGGAGTGCACACAGGGTTCGTGATAGTGCGAACATCGATTTCCTGATTTGCAAAGGGGAGATCACCGAGGAGATAGCTATGGGTATAGAACTCCCGAAGGAGTTGGAAGAGATTTGACTCTTCGAGCCGTGGTTGAAGAAGGTCCTGGTGAGAGCAGGGTGGAACCGTGAGGGTTGCGACTTTGCAATCACTCAGCTTTTTTGACAGCCTAAGGTTTAGCTTTTGTGATTTCCTCAGCTTTTATGACAGCCTAAGTTTTAGCTTTTGTGACTTCTTGTTGTTTGAGCATTTGTTTTCAACGTCTGTTTTTAACTGCATGAGGTTTTGTGACAGATTTTTTAGCATTCGTTTTCGATGCCCGTTTTTGGTTGCATGTGTCTTCAGCATCCGTTTTCAACTGCAGGAGGTTTTGTGACTTCTTTTTATTTGAGCATTCGTTTTCGGCGTTCGTTTCTGGTTTAATGAGCTTTTGTGACTGATTTTTGCTTGAGAGATCGAATTTGGTGTGGTGCAGGTTAATCTCAGAAACGCAGGGCTATATTTCCCAGTGTTGTCTGCCATTTTTCCATTTTGGAGAGTTCAGAATTCTGTTGGTTGGTTCAATTGGTCGTTGCCCACCAACCATCCATGTATTTCCCGTACCGAGTGATCCAATATGTTTATCAACGTATGTATACAGAAATGAATTTGATTATTTATTAAACAAGGGTGTTTCTTCCTCTGTTCCCAGTTTGAACAAAGGATTAAATAACAGTGGAATTCATAATAAAGGCTTCGGGAAGAGTACGCTACCATCTCATTCAAGGAGAAGGATTTGATAATTCATGTATTTCCCCAATATGCATCATATGGAGCCTTATCACGGCAGGTCTCTTCTACTTATTACCTATGGATGCCACCAAAATGTAGGCAATCTTCATTGCACAGGGTTGAAAGAGTTTGTGGAGATGAATTTTTTAGTCAACCGAAACCTTTCGACCTTCACCTGCCACGAGTGAAAATGGTGGTGGACAGAGCACGAGCAACACAGCGAAGGTGGTGGACGGACAAGGCAGGTAGGGTCCTTCGAGCCGAAGAAGAATAGATTTCGAACAACTCCCAGTATGAAAGTAAGAAGGAATCGTTGATGCCAGGCTTATAAGAAAGACGATGAACAAGTTTGGAAGCTATTCAAAGATGGCGGAGCCCTTGATGAGGCATCTCTCCAGAAATAAGACATGGCCACCTTCATACAGTGCATCAAGAAACTAGGATTGGAGGTCAGTTATATGCATTAATTACCTTATGATTTTGGGTGAGTCTTAGCATTTTGTTGAATTGCCCGTGAAAACCTGAACGTGAATTGCAACCCTTGGTTCAGAATTGAATAATACCCATAGTGCGATTTTTCACTATGATTATCTTTCCGCCTTAATTTTTATTCATGTAGTTCCTGCATGGGTGATTTCATTCCTTTTATGTTTTTATTTAAATAGTTTGAATCGTAAAATTAAGGTTGGAAAAGGGAATTAGCTAGGCAAGGTGGATATTTATTGAAATTCAATTTAGTTTGACATAGCCAGCTAATCAACGTTTTTGTTAGTTGTATTTGTAACAATCTATTTTAGTTTGACAACATCTATTCCTTGACCTAATTACATTTTTTTATTTAAGAATTTGATCACATTTCCATTCTTTAATTGCTTTCTTAGCCAACCAATAGAATAAGTCAATGAGCCAGCTTTGTTCAATCACATCTCATTTGTACCTGTCTACATAACTGAATTGATGAGACTCTGCTGAGGAGATTTAGAGATTGCGAGACCATGAGGCTATCGATCCGGGAGTGGCGAGAGACAGGTTAGTGTTCCTATCCTCCTGCATCGTGTGAAATTTGTAGAATGTAGGTAGGGGTTGCACGAAGGGACTTACAGGGGATTTTTTGTGTAGGGGCCAACCAATGCACCGGAAAAGGAGGAATACATGTGCACATGTGCACAGGTATAATCCCTTTTCTAGCACATAGTGTACGACTGTGCTTGACGCAGCCGCGCATTTGGGCGCTGGGAAGGAAAATAAAAGCGCACGTTAGATGCACGCCTATCGCACTGACAGTTGCGAACTGATGCACGACTGTTTCTCAGAAAGTTTTTCATCAGTGCATACCTGTGCAAAGAATGAGCACGCACATGTGCACACCTGTTTGGGTGACAACTGCACATGTGATGCACGTCTGTTTCTCAGACAGCTACTCAACGATGAAAAGAACAAGCACACATATGTGCGCTTATGTCTGGGTGAAATTTGCGCACTAGAGACAAGGCTAAGGGGTTTGAAATTTGTGATTTTTTTATGCTTTTTATGGATTATCAGGCTGATCAAGTGTTTTTGTGTGAATGTAGGTTATCGACATACTCCAAATATTACGATGCTAGTGCATTGGAGAGAGTGCAACTGGGACCTTTTATGGGAGGCGATGAGAGAGCAGTTGGGCATGCAAAGACACTTGGTAGCCTATGAGTGGCTCAGGTTCTTCGACTTTCCATTGATGCAGTTGTAGGATTTCATGCTTCAGTATCTGATTGCGACGTGGAGCACTGATCTGCAGTGTTTCAATGTGAGAGGACAACAATTGACATTCTCAGTCGTCGAGGATGTGTATTTTTTTATGGGCCTCCCATTGCATGGGATGGCCCGTGCTATTGACCCCCGACTCTCGAAGGACGAGTGAGTGGGTGACTTGGCGATTCACCAATCCTCGAGATCGAACCTAATGTCGGGTTTGTTCATCCTGATTGAGGTGCTCGATGACCTTCTGACGGAGTGCATCGCCGCTATGGTGGTGAGGATGTATGGATCCTTGGGAACTTAATGGATCACTGGATGTCAGTTGAGGATAGTGGAGTGACTCCTCAATTAACCCCTTTTTTCCTAGGGTCTACTTCTGCCCGCCCAGATGATGGGACAGGTGAACCGGTTACGACGATCAGAATCCGGTGACTTAGCTTTTGGGTCCATTCTGGTGGCCTGGTTTCTAGAGAAGGTGCCTCTGTTGCACCCAAGGATTCTGTTGGAGCCCTTGGGGCCATGAGAGCCACGACTGATGTGGTCGTCCCATGTTTTGGTCTGACACAACGGTGGAGAGGGTGTCCACTATTTCACGACCACGGCAATGCGCATGTGGCAGCAAATTCCACATGTGATACTGAGGTATCCATACACTAGTATGGACTACCAACATGACCCAGATATGGCGATGCCTCCATGGGAAGATTGTGATCAAAGGTATGTTTTTATATTATGTTTTGTGATTTTGATAGCTAGCATTTGATTATATATGTGTATATGGATGTTGACACTATCTTTGGCGTTGTTTTACAGATGTGGGACCTCGAGGATGAGAGGTAGAGATGGTCGGTGATCCGGCTCGTCGGGGACCATTGCGACCTTCGCGTGTAGAGACGAGGGTTAGAGAGAGGCAAAGACAAGATGACGTTGGTGTTGGACCAGCACATGAGCCATAGGGAAAGGCCGGAGGGATGCTAGAGGACCCACGTCGCTACTTCAATCGGGTGTTGTAGGGTGTACATCAGGGAACATGGGCCCATATAGAAGACGAGGAGGTCCTAGAGTAGTGAATGGGTGTACCAGTAGAGTGGCGAACTCTGATTCACCAAGCGACAATAGCGCGGCGAGTGATGACTGGTCGGCTGCCTCCTAGACATAGAGGGCCCCTAGTTGATGGGGCGCCTCCAGATGACAGAGGACTTGGGGGGACCTTTGGGGGAACCATGAGTGTCGGGTTTTTTATATATAGGCTCGAGAGCCCATTTTATATAGGGTAGTTGATACCCATTTTGTATAGGTTAGTGGATACCCACTTTTGTACCTATAGGGTGAGGGGACTCACTGGCCCACAAACGATGTATATGTACTTATTTGTTAACACTGAGATTATATATATATATATATATATATATATATATATATATATATATATATATATATATATGTATATATTGGATCATTCAGATCTTCATGTGTTATTTTTTTATGCTTATAATGTATTTTCTATGTGTTGTGACAAATTTATGATGCTTATGTATAAAATGTTGTTTAATGTGATAAATACCAATCTAATACTAGGTTAGCCATGTTATCTTCTATTTCATTAAATTGTCTTGGAATATCTTTAAATGTGATTGAATCAAAGTTGTGAGATAATAGTCTAACTTTCAGTTATTTGGGAAAGAGGTAAGGATCACGAACGTGATATACATTGTTGAGCTGTAGGATGACAAGTTGGGAATCTAATAGCACTCTAACGTCAGGAATGTAGTGATGACTTACCTCGGTGAGGAGACCAATGACGAAGTTGTATTCAACTTGGTTGTTGGTGGCCGAGCCTAGACATATGCCACTAGAGTGGAGCAGTACATGCGAGGGGGTATAGAGGGACCAAGCGGGCGAAGCAAGATTCTGGGTCTAGCGGATGGCATCGTTAACGTAACCAATGTGGTACCCTTATGGATGATGCATCTGTCTATATTATGAATGATAGATCATACATGAGGAATTGTGGTGGAAAAGAAGAATAAAAAACTCTGCAAATGTGTACAAAAAAAAACCTAACGTAGGGGGGCTATGCTTAGGCACAACACTTGTTTAAGTACAACCCGTTAATGGGTTCTTTGAGAGGGTATCCTTCTGAAGAAGCAAGGATGTATGCGCCCTTTGTGAGGTGGTTTGGACAATGAAGGGTCCATGCTATAATGGTTCGAATTTCCTATGGTTGAGAGTATCGTGGGCGATATCGTAGGATAAAAAGAGATCACCATTGTTAAATGAGAGAAGGTTGACATGGCGGTCGAAGGTGGCCTTGGATGATTTTTTAGCTGTCTCGTTGTGTTTAAATGAAGATCGATGATCTTCATCAAGCGACTCTAAGGTCAACAAGCACATCTCCATTGGAGCAGTGTCGGGTAATAGCTCAATGGTAGTCTGTAACATGGGGATTTCACACTCGATAGGGAGGGTGGCTTCGATCCCATGGATGAGGTGGAACATTGTAAAACCTGTGGCATTTATGGGTGACGTGGGATAATCTCATAACACGGAAAACAAGATATGATGCTAGCTGGTCTT
>JASDQU010101437.1:124957-139878 GCA_032191745.1 Picea mariana | reverse complement strand
TTAGGCCCTTATGCTTAGTCCTACAATATTTCTATAGTTACTACAATTTACCTTTCACTAATAGTATTTCTACAGTTACTACAAATCACATTTAATGACATTGTCATGAATTTGACTACAACCTATGTAGTACACAAAACATCCTCAAAATTCCAAGATTTAAGGTCATATTGTTTCTTCATTTTCAAAAAAATCTCTCCATCATAAATTTAACATTATTTCCACTATCACACTAATTCGACGGGTAATTAACACTACCCTATTTGTGTATTCAAATGGAAAATAAAAGTCAAAACACATCTTACCTCATTTAAATGATAACTCATTACTATATATATTCATTAAAGAAATTAGATAAAACACTCATAAATAGTTATTAATTATGTCTGTCTAATTACTTCTCTAATATTTAAAATATAATTCATACATTACATAAAAAAATTCATTTAAAAAAAATTATAAAATAATTTCATTCCCTTTTCATCACTCTTATGGTTGATTTATATTATTAATTTATATTTTCAATAAAAAATTATTACTCACATCTTACCTTTTCATCACTCTTATGGTTGATTTATATTATTAATTTATATTTTCAATAAAAAATTATTACTCACATCTTACCTATGACCATTAGTGAAGAACGATAAAGTCCTCATCACCCAAAATACGTATGTGCAATGTACTAGTGGATGCTACATAGCATTGTTGTAGAAACATGTGGCTTCGTTGGAGATTTCTTATACTTTCGAGTGTTCCAACCAGAAACTGGGCTTTCTAGTTTTTGCAATGGTCTATTGATTAGATTTTGTGCTTTTGTGACTGCGTGAGCTTTTGTAACGGCTATGGAAGCTTTAGCTTTTGTGACTGCGAACTTTTGTGACTGTTGTAAAAGCTTTAGCTTTTGTGGCCGCATTAGCGTTTAGCTTTTGTGATTGCCTCGGCTTTTTTTGCAATGGTCTATTGATTAGATTTTGTGCTTTTGTGACTGCGTGAGCTTTTGTAACGGCTATGAAAGCTTTAGCTTTTGTGACTGCGAGCTTTTGTGACTGCGAGCTTTTGTGACTGTTGTAAAATCTTTAGCTTTTGTGGCCGCATTAGCGTTTAGCTTTTGTGATTGCCTCATCTTTTTTGACAGCCTAAGTTTTAGCTTTTGTGACTGCTTGTTGTTTGAGCATTTGTTTTCAGCGTCCATTTTTAACTGCATGAGGTTTTGTGACTGATTTTTGAGCATTCTTTTTCGGCGTCCATTTAGCATGAGTTTTTAGCATCCGTTCTCAACTGCATGAGGTTTTGTGACTTCTTTTTATTTGAGCATTCGTTTTTGGCATTCGTTTCTGGTTTAATGAGCTTTTGTGACTAATTTTTGTTTGAGAGATCGAATTTGGTGTAGTGCAGGTTAATCTCAGCAACGCAGGGTTGTATTTCCCAGTGTTGTCTGCCATTTTTCCATTTTGGAGAGTTCAAAATTCTGTGTTGGTTGGTTCAATGGGTCATTACCCACCAACAATCCATGGATTTCCCGTACCGAGTGAGCCAATCTGTTTATCAACGTATGTATACAGAAATGAATTTGATTATTTATTAAAGAAGGGTGTTCCTTCCTCTGTTCCCAGTTCGAACAAAGGATTAGATAACAGTGGAATTCATAATAAAGGCTTCGGGAGGAGTACGCTACCATCTCATTCAAGGAGAAGGATTTGTTAATTCATTGATTTCCCCAATATGCATCATATGGAGCCTTATCACCGCAGGTCTCTTCTACTTATTACCTATGGATGCCACCAAAATGTAGGCAATCTTCGTTGCAGAGGGTTGAAAGAGTTTGCGGAGTTCGAAACCTTTCGTCCTTCACCTGCCACGAGTGAAAACGGTGGTGGATAGAGCGCGAGCAACACAGCGAAGGTGGTGGACGGACAAGGCAGGTAGGGTCCTTCCAGCCGAAGAAGAATAGATTTCGAACGACTCCTGGTCTGAAAGTAAGAAGGAATCGCTGATGCCAGGCTTATAAGAAAGACGATGATCAAGTATCGAAGCTATTCAAAGATGGCAGAGCCCTTGATGAGGCATCTCTCCAGAAAAAGGACTCGGTCGCCTTCATACAGTGCGTCAAGAAACTAGGATTGGAGGTCAGTTGTATGCATTAATTACCTTATGATTTTGGGTGAGTCTTAGCATTTTGTTTAATTACCCATGAAAACCTGAACGTGAATTGCAACCCCTGGTCCAGAATTGAATAATACCCATAGTGCGATTTTTCACTATGATTATCTTTCCGCCTTAATTTTTATTCATGTAGTTCATGCATGGGTGTTTTCATTCCTTTTATGTTTTTATTTAAATAGTTTGAACCGTAAAATTAACGTTGGAAAATGGAATTAGCTAGGCAAGGTGGATATTTATTGAAATTCAATTTAGTTTGACATAGCCAACTAATCAATGTTTTTGTTAGTTGTAGTTGTAACAATCTATTTTAATTTGACAACATCTATTCCTTGACCTAATTACATTTTTTTCTTTAAGAATCTGATCACATTTCAATTCTTTAATTGCTTTCTTAGCCAACCAATAGAATAAGTCACTGAGCCATCTTTGTTTAATCACATTTCATTTGTACCTGTCACCATAACTTAATTGATGAGAGTCTGCTGAGGAGATTTAGAGATTGCGAGAGCATGAGGCTATCGATCCGAGAGTGGCGAGAGACAGGTTAGTGTTCCTATCCTCCTGCATCGTGTGAAATTTGTAGAATGTAGGTAGGGGTTGCACAAAGGGCCTTAGAGGGGATTTTTTGGGTAGGGGCCCACCAATGCACCGAAAAAGGAGGAATACATGCGCACATGTGCACGGGTATAATCCCTTTTCCAATGCATAGTGTGCGACTGTGCTTGATGCAACCGTGTATGTGGGCACCGGGAAGGAAAATAAAAGTGCACGTTAGATGCACGCCTAACTCACTGACAGTTGCGAACTGATGCATGATTGTTTCTCATAAAGTTGTGCATCAATGCACAACTGTGCAAAGAACGAGCACGCACATGTGCACACCTGTTTGGGTGACAACTGCACATGTTATGCACGACGGTTTCTCAAACAGCTGCACAACGGTGAAAAGAATAAGCACAAATATGTGCGCTCCTGTCTAGGTGAAATTTGCGCACTGGAGACAAGGCTAAGGGGTTTGCAATTTGTAAATTTTTTATTTATTTTATGGATTATGAGGCTGATAAAGTGCTTTTGTGTGAATGCAGGTCATCGACATACTCCAGATATTACGATGCTAGTGCATTGGAGAGAATGCAACTGAGACCTTTTATGGGAGGCGATGAGAGAGCATTTGGGCATGCGAAGACACTTGGCAGCCTGCGGGTGGCTCAGTTTCTTCAACTTTCCATTGATGCAGTTGTAGGATTTTGTGCTTCAGTATCTGATTGCGACGTGGAGCACTGACCTGCAGTGTTTCAATGTGAGAGGACAACAATTGACATTCTCGATCGTCGAGGATGTGTATTTTTTTATGGGGCTCCCATTGCATGGGATGGCCCTTCCTATTGACCCCCCGCTCTCGGGGGATGAGTGAGTGGGTGACTTGGCGATTCATCACTGCTCGGGACCGAACCTAATGTCGAGTTTGTTCATCCGGATTGAGGTGCTCGATGACCTTCTGATGGAGTGCATCGCCGCTATGGTGGTGAGGATGTATGGATCCTTGGGAACTTAATGGGTCATTGGAGGTCAGTTGAGGATAGTGGAGTGGCTCCTCAATTAACCCCTTTTTTCCTGGGGTCTACTTCTACCCACCCGGATGATGGGACAACTGAACCAGTGTCGACGATCAGAATCCTGGGACTTTGCTTTTGGGTCCATTCTGGTGGTCTGCATTCTAGAGAAGCTGCCCCTATTGCACCCAAGGATTCTATTGGAGCCCTAGGGGCCATGAGAGCCACGACTGATGTGGTCATCCCATGTGCTGGTCTAACATAGCGGTGGAGAGGGTTTCCACTATTGTACGACCATGGCAACACGCATGTGGCAACAAATTCCACAGGTGATACTGAGGTATCCATACACTAGTATGGACTACCAACATGACCCGGATATGACGATGCCTCCATGGGAGGATTGTGATCGGAGGTATCTTTTTATATTATGTTTTGTGATTTTGATAGCTAGCATTTGATTATATATGTGTATATGGACGTTGACACTATCTTTGGTGTTGTTTTGCAGATGTGGGACCCCGAGGATGAGAGGTAGAGATGGTCGGGGATCCGGCTCGTCGGGGACCATTACAACCTTCGCGTGTAGAGACGAGGATGGGAGAGAGGCGGGGATGAGATAACGTTGGTGTTTGACTAGCACATGAGCCATAGGCAGAGGCCGGAGGGATGCTAGAGGACCCGCGTCGCTGCTTCAATCAGGTGTTGCAGGGTGTACATCAAAGAATATGGGCCCATATAGAGGACGAGGAGGTCCTAGAGTAGTGAATGGGTAGTTGATACCCATTTTCTATAGGTTAGTGGATACCCACTTTTGTACCTATAGGGTTGGGGGACTCACTGGCCCACGAACGATATATATGTATTGATTTGTAAACACCGATGACAATGTGATTATATATATATATATATATATATATATATATATATATATATTCTGGATCATTCGGATCTTCATGTGTTATTTTTTTATGCTTATGATGTATTTTCTATGTGTTGAGACAAATTTATGATGCTTATGTATAAAATGTTGTTTAATGTGATAAATACCAATCTAATACTAGGTTAGCCGTGTTATCTTCTATTTGATTAAATCATCTTCGAATATCTTTAAATGTGATTGAATCAAAGTTGTGAGATAATAGTCTAACTTGCAGTTATTTGGGAAAGAGGTAAGGATCGCGAATGTGATATACATTGTTGAGTTGCAGGATGACAATTTGGGAATCTAATAGAACTCTAACATCAGGAATGTGCTGATGACTGACCTCGGTGAGGAGACCTATGGCGAAATTGTATTCAACTTGGTTGTTGGTAGTCGAGCCCAGACATATGCCACTAGAGTGGAGTAGTACATGTGAGGGGGTATAGAGGGACCAAGCGGGCGAAGCAAGATTCTGGGTCCATCGGATGGCATCATCAACGTAAGAAATGTGGTAGCCTTATGGATGATGCATCTTTCTATAACATGAATGATAGATCATACATGAGGAATGGTGGTGGAAAATAAGACTAAAAAACTCTACAAATGTGTACAAAGAAAAACATAACATAGGGGGGCTATGCTTAGGCACAAAACTTGTTTAAGTACAACCCGTTAACGGGTTCTTTGAGAGGGTATCCTTCTGAAGAAGCAAGGATATATGCGTCCTTTGTGAGGCAGTTTTGGACAATGTAGGGTCCATGCTATAATGGTTCGAATTTCCTGTGGTTGAGAGTATCGTTGACGATATCGTAGGCTAAAACGAGATCACCATCGTTAAATGAGTGAAACTTGACATGGCGGTCGAAGGTGGCTTTGGATGATTTTTTAGCTGTCTCGTTGTGTTTAAATGAAGATCGACGATCTTCATCAAGTGACTCTAAGGTCAACAAGCACTGCTCCATTGGAGCAGTGTCGGGTAATAGCTCAACGGTGGTGTGTAACTTGGGGATTTCACACTCGATAGGGAGGGTGGCTTCGATCCCATGGATGACGTGGAATATTGTAAAACCTGTGGCATTTATGGGTGACGTGTGATAATCTCATAACATGGAAAACAACATATGATGCTAGTTGGTCTTATGTTTGTTGACGGTAGGTTGTAGCATGGTTTTGGGGACTTTGTTGACAACCTCGACCTGTCCATTGGATTGAAGGTAGTATGGGGAGGAGAACTTCTGGGAGAAGCCTAATTTTGAAGAAATTTCTGCAAAGATCTCGTTCTTAAATTTTTTACCGTGATCAAACACTAACTGCAGTGGGACTCCGAATCGGGTCATGACATGGTTGAAGACAAAATACGTTGTTGTGTCAGCAGTAGTTTTGAAACTGGGTATAGCTTCGACCCATTTGGTAAAGTAATATACTTCCACGACAATGTACTTGTGTCCATTACTAGATGCAGGAACACAAGTCATGAAGTCGATGCCCCATTTGCTGAAGGGTCGAGGGTGATGATTGGATGTAAAAGAGTTGGGGGTGCTCATGTTTTTTTTTCTCAAAGATGACATTTGTCGCATGTTTAACAGCGTGGATGCAATCATGAAACAACGTGGTCTAGAAGTACCCTGTTGAATGACTTTTTCATCGATGGACATACCTAAGAGGTGACAACTGCAAGCGTCGATATGATAATCATTCAAGAATATGTCTCCTTCGTCGATGGTTAGACATCGGCGAAGAATGATGTCGACCCAACGTCGATAGAGAACGACTCTGATGAGGAGGTATCGAGGGGCTTGATGACGAATGTGTCGACGATCGTACCATTTCCATTCCAAAAGTATATCATACCATAAAATGAAATTTTTTAAATGTAATTATTATAATAATTATAAGATATACTTAAAGAATATAAAATAATATATTATTCAAAAAACTAAACGATTAGTATGTTCAAAATATAATTTATTTATTTTAATTAGTTTAAAATAACTCAGATAATTAAATATTATATAAAAGGAAAGTTAAATCATATTTCATTTTATTATGATTTATTATTATTTGATTTAGATAAAAGTTTTATTTTATAGTACTTATAATAATAATAATAATCTATTTTTAAGTTCACCCCAAGCCAGATACTAAATTGATCAATGAAAACCCCATATTTGTGGGACGAGGAGCATATAATATCAAATCTAAAATACAGTGATAATAATATATTAAGTTTAAAATATAAAATTATTATAATAATACATTAGATATAAGTGTAATAATCATATAAAATATAAAATGCTATATTATTAAAAAAATTATTATATTATGTTTAAAATAGAATTTAATTAGTTTATAATAATGGAGATAATTAAATATTATATAAAAGGAAAGTTAAAGAAGATTTTGAATTTTTATTACTTGAGAAAATGAATGTAGAAGACAAATCACATACTTTTCTAAGTTATGTAACGTCCTCCTCGTTACGACAACAACTCTGTAGCAGGTGCAATTTTTTTTTTTTTTGTTTAAGGTGTGTGCGCGCGTGTAAAGAGGAAACAGACACACTTGACTCTACGTTGCCACCCGATGACTAACAAGACATAACCACGATAATCACAACAAGAGAGCACAAGGTGCACAACAAGTAACTGCAAGCATATAAACGACATAGACATAAGGAAGAATCCATAACAGTAGATTTTACTATTTCCACACAGGAAAGCAAGGCGTTTAATCTTAGTCCCTTGCTCCGGAGAGAGAGAAGGTCAGATAGGCTCCTGGCCGATTGCTCAGGCAGAAACTAGTAACCCGACTACAAACAAGACACAAGCAAGACGAACACAACAAGACGACATACGACATACCACAGTGACAACAAGCAATAAACGCCCCTAGACATAAGGCGTACAACTAGCAACTGTAAGCAGAAAACGACACCAGGTGTTATGTACAGTATAGTCATAGATGGAAGAATCCAATAGTAGAGTTTACTATTTCTGCACAGAAAAGCAGGGCGTTTAATATTAGTCCTCTACTCCAGAGAGAGAGAAGGTCAGATAGGCTCCTAGCCGACTGCTCAGGCAAAAACTAGTAATCTCTTTTAGGTGTGTCGCAAGAGTGGAAACCATGCCTTTAAAGGGCTCGAGACTCTTGATACGGAACTGGATTCTTTACACAGAAAATCACACACACAGACATATATACTAAGGCTACGCAGAGGTGTCTAATTCTCGCCCGACACCAGCAGACCAAGCAACCAACTAATTACTATCAAGTACAACCTAAACAAGAAGAATGACTACGTCCCTTACGGAAGGAACGCGACAAGAAGGACTCCAACAATGAATACCCAAGTTCAACATTATTTAAATGAACAACCTTCCTCATTTACTAAATCTTAAAATTTTATGGTACTTAGTTCAAGGCACCCTTCATTTTATAAGTCGTCAACACTAAAATTTAATAAAATGACAATGTTATTACGTTTTATATGATATCAACACTAACCTTTTGTTTTATTTTACAAAGAACTAACCTTTCATTTTATTTTATAATGAAATTACAAAGAACTAACCTTACAATTTAGTAACCCACCACATTACATGGATAAATTTCTAATCTGAACGTCCCCTTTTAGTTTATATTACAAGATCCTTACCCTCACATAATTAAGAACAGTATATCAATGACTCTATCTTTAAGTAAACAAACTGGCATTCTATAATTGCAACATTTAATCTTAATTACAACATTTAATATTTAATATTAATTACAACATTCTATGATTAGTTACAGCATTTAATTATAGTCTGGAGACTGCATTCTATAAGTACAACTTTTAATATTCATTACAACATGTAATATTTAATATTAATTACAACCTTCTATAATTAATTACAGCATTTAATTATAGAATGAAAGCTGGCATTCTATAATGACCACATTAAATTGCATTACAACATTAATGATTAAAATTAAATACAACATTCTATAATTGATTACAGCATCTAATTATAGAATGAAAACTGACATTCTGTAATGACCACATTAAATTGCATTACAACGTTAATATTTAATACTAAATACAAAATTCTATAATCGATTACAACATTTGAATATAGAATGAGAACTGGCATTTTAATGACAACATTTAATATTCATCTCCCTACATTAACGATTCTGAAGCAATAGGAGCATGAGGATAGGCAGCCAATACAATTTGCCCATTAAATAATGGGAATCGACAACCACTAATCAATACAACCTGATGACGAGAAAAAAAACAAATATATAACAAAAGACTCCTTGTTGCCCTTCTTTACCAGCCACCAAGACATTAAGGACAAACGTAGGCATTCTTTTTCTTTAAATAAAAACAATTAAGGTATTGATATTATTTTTCGGTCGGGTGGAAAGGTAAGATGAGGGAAAGACTCAGGCGTATCTCTTCCATCCCTTCGACTGTCATTACAGCTGCCGATCAGCTAACCAGAATTATATAAAAACAAAAATAAAAACAAAAATTAAATAGCCAAAAGAATTTGCTACCAGTTCAACTACCACACTTCCATCCGAAATTCAGGGGAACAGCTGTGAGTGTGGACATTCCATCACGCATTTAAGGTATAGCCGAGAGAAAAATCATGTGATAAGTAACAAAGGCGATCCTGGTTGACGTCTGGTCTGAAATTCAGCTTCACAGCCAAGAGAAAACGGAGCATCTATAGCACAGTTCCATGGTGGCAGAAATGACCGTATGTACAACAGAAAAGGAGGGGTGGTTTTATTTTTTTATTTTAAAACATATCAACAGCCCGCTAGTCTGAGTTTGAAGAGATCTGTCAAAACTGAAGGTAAGGTACAAAAGAACCCAAAAAAACAGATATACTTTAACAATAAAAACACAGTGATATCCAACAGCACGCGGAGAATTTCTCACTGAAAATAAAGCGCAGAGAATGCAACAAAAAAATGCAGAGAGAGATGACAGTAAGTTAAAAAAATGATTTGCCAAAAGGTCATAAAACAAATTACCAGAAGAGAGATGACAGTAAACAAAAAAAAACGATTTGCCGAAAGGTCATAAAATGAATTGCCAGAAGAGAGATGACAGTAAGCAAAAAAAACGATTTGCCAGAAGGTCATAAAACAAATTTCCAGAAGAGAGATGACAACAAGCAAAAAAAACGATTTGCCAGAAGGTCATAAAATGAATTGCCAGAAGAGAGATGACAGTAAGTTAAAAAAAACGATTTGCCAGAAATATGGGGTCGAAGATCTAGCAACAATTCGGCAGAAGAAAAGAAACAATTCCACACGACACAGTCAATGCTGCTACTAGCACAGAAGAAGATACACGGCATCTACATGGTTGACGTAAAAAGGGGCCGACGAGATCATTTTTGTTGTTTTATTTATTTTTTTGATTACCAGGAGAGAAATAAAAACTTGTTTTCAGAGGCATTAACATCGGTAACCAAATTCATTATAAGAGTGTTTTCTAGAGCTATTTGTTATAATTTAATTCCCAAACCCATAGAATATAAATCTATACATGATATCAACCACACTACTTATCACTAGAAAATTTTTAAATCAAAAAGGGTTGCAGCAACTACACTTATAATCGTCGAGTAGAAAAATATGACAGCCATTAATTCCAATCACAACCAATATTTGATACCAGCACATATCATAAAGAATCCTATTCTACCAAATTAACAACAAACCATACCGTTGCCTCAACTCTGTCCTCGGGTGTCGTCTGCACGCTTCATCCCGCTCCTGCTCCGCCCGCTCCTGCTTCGTGCCGCTCCTGCTCCGTGCCGCTCCTGCTCGCCGACCGTAGAGACTTCACCGGTACCTCCCAGCCAAATTCTAGGGGTACTCTTCTTCCCCCTTAGCCCCCTGAGCTGCAAAGGGGCCACACAAGATCCAGAAGATAAGTCTAGCCTCTCAGCTTGCCTCGCAAGGCTGAGCTACCACTCCAATCTGAGCTGAGAAAAACGCAACTCCTCGCAAGCAATCAGTCAAGCCACAATCCGACAGCGTAACGTCACGCTAACCGTTCCTCCCTTCTTCCTCATCTTCCCCTTCTTTTATAGAAATTTGAGACCCACCTACTTTCCCTAAATCACTATTAATTTAAGTTTTAATGACAATCCTCTAAAAATTCTCTGTCGTCCAAGTGTCACTCATCCCCCACGTTTCTCCAAAATCATTTTCTTTAAAAATATTAAAAGACTCATTTCCCTTACCCACCTATAGTCGCTCCTAAAATTACTCCTAGGTGTTCCTAGATCCCCTTACACGCTTTTAATAACTTTCCCTAAAAGAAGTTGCTATTTTAGTTCATTATAGAAAGTTCTTAATTGTTGANTAGTTTCTCTATTTCTATTATTTATTTCTCTTCTCTCTGTTGTTTTTTTTTTTTAAACCCAAAAAGATAAATGCGCTTATTAATCTTTTCATTATATTTCTAAAATCCTAACTTTTATACTCCCATACTTTAAATAATTTTATTTCTTCTTTATAATTTAAAAACCATGGGTTTCAATTAATTTATATCCCTCATTACTTTACCCCCCCTTAATTTAAGAAGACTTTAACTAATACTTAGGAGGGTTTTGGTTTGCATCCTTATGTTTATTTTTGTAGGGTCTTTTCTTAAGCCTGATCAAAATTTTATCTTAGAGAGGTTTTTAAACTTAGGTTTAGATTTGAACTGGGTGACAATTAATTAGGGGAGTCGTTTTGAGAATTTATTAAGGCGTTAAGGTCTTAGGGTCATCTGGGTTGTCTCATCATCATCATCAATGCGACGTGCCCTTCAGGATGCACTACGTGCTCCAAGGGTGCCACTCGCCTCATTTGCTTCGGTTGCATGACGTGCCCTTTAAGATGCACCACGTGCTCCAAGGGTGCCACTTGCCAACTTGTGTTTCTTTTGTGCAACGTGCCCTTCAGGATGCACCACGTGCTCCAATGGTGCCACTCACCGACTTGTCTGATTGGTATACATCTATAACCCTTGGAGTCAACACTCTGCCAGGTGAACTTGTAGGAGACTAAGGGCTCTAAGGAATAAGGCCCCCGCCTTATTGCGCGCCCCTTAGAATCATCGTGAGCGACTGTCGCATTCTGCCCTCATGGCATCGTTTTATCCTCTCGAACTAGGTAATCGTTAACCTACAGTTTGAGCCACAGCGGGAGTGCTAGTAAGCTGTGGCAGGGCTGTTGTCCACACCTCTCCCTCAACCTCTTTGGAAATCGTGTGTGGCCCCTTTACTCCATATGTGAGTCTGGTCGGCAAGCTATCTTCAGCCTGCATCATCAACCATCATGTCAGATCATGTCAACAACATATCATCAATCAATAAATATCATGGTAAATAAATCGACTCAAATAGCACACTCCCTGACTCAATCCGGAGTCCAAGGGTTCCGTCGATGCCTCTGCATCCTCCAAGTCAAAAACCCTGCAGACTCAATAAAATTGAGTCAATAGCACCTATTTTATGTCAAAGAAGTAAAACATCATGTCATCTATCATAACACATCATCATCAAGGATAAATGTATTAACATCAGAAAAGTCCAGATCACTTTCGAGCAAGTGTCCTCAAATAATAAGTTTTCTCAGTGCGCCAAAGCGGGATGTTACAGATTTTGAATTTTTATTACTTGAGAAAATGAATTTAGAAGACAAATCACATACTTTTCTAAGTTATGATCTAGCTATGAAATTCGGTAATCATTACAAAGATGTTGTCGGTCAAAAATGACTATCCTCTACTTCTATTAGATGATTATTATTCAAAGAAACCCAAGGATTTATCATATACTCATTGTGGAAGGCCAGAAACCTAAGAATATTCAAATATGAATTCCTCACTACCTAACATAAGGTTAAGAGCTCCTCGATTAACCCCTTTTTTCCTAGGGTCTACTTCTTCCCACTCGGATGATGGGATAGGTAAACCAGTGTCGACGATTAGAATCCGGTGACTTTGCTCTTTTGGGTCCATTCTGGTGGCCTGGTTTCTAGAGAAGGTGCCTCTGTTGCATGCAAGGATTTTGTTGGACCCCTTGGGGCCATGAGAGCCATGACTGATGTGGTCGTCCCATGTGATGGTCTGACACAGCGGTGGAGAGGGTCACCACTATTGCACAACCATGGCAACGCGCATGTGGCAACAGATTTCACAGGTGATACTGAGGTATCCATACACTGGTATGGACTACCAAAATGACCCGAATATGACGATGCCTCCATGGGAGGATTGTTATCAGAGGTATGTTTTTATATTATGTTTTTTGATTTTGATAGCTAGCATTTGATTATATATGTGTATATGGATGCTGACATTATCTTCAGCATATGAAAGTTATTAAAGGTATTGACTTAGTTGTTCAACATTTGGGAATCTATGGATTAATTATAGAGGGTCACTAAGAAATCCTCATAAACATGAAAAACAAAAAAACTTAAGAAAGACATGTAATATTGAGAACATGATCCTTTGATGCAAATCAACTATCCAATCATGCAACAAAGTTCGATTTTCCCATGTTTTTAGATCAGAAAATTTAGTAACAAACTTGCAAGAAAATCATGCTATTGACTCCAAGAAAGAAGATTCAATGAACCTCCAAATAGAATGCATTTCAGAGAGTTGGGATGGGAGGAAGAGACTATATATTGCATGAATGTTGGTATAAGTACACCAAATGACAAATAAGGAGGTGATAATGTGGAAATATCCATGTGTTATGATGAAATTTTAGTCCCTTAGGCTTAGTCCTACTATATTTCTATCGTTACTACAATTTACCTTTCACTAATAGTATTTCTACAGTTACTACAAATTACTTTTAATGACATTGTCATGAATTTGACTACAACCTATGTAGTACACAAAACATCCTCAAAATTCCAAGATTTAAGGTCATATTGTTGGAGACCATTGTGACCTTCGTGTCTAGAGACGAGGGTGGGAGAGAGGCGGAGACGAGATGACATTGGTGTTGGACCATTACATGAGCCATAGGCAGAGGCCGGAGGGATGCTAGAGGACCGATGTCGCTGCTTCAATCGGGTGTTGTAGGGCGTACATCAAAGAACATGGGCCCATATAGAAGATGAGGAGGTCCTAGAGTAGTGAATGGGTGTACCAACAGAGTGGCAGACTCTGATTCACCAAGCGACAATAGCGCGGCGAGTTATGACTAGTCGACTGCCGCCTAGACATAGAGGGCCCCTAGTTGGTGGGGTGCCTCCAGATGACAGAGGACTTGGGGGGACCTCTGGGGGAACCATGAGTGTCGGGTTTTTTATATATAGGCTCGAGAGCCTATTTTGTATAGGGTAGTTGATACCCATTTTGTATAGGTTAGTGGATACCCACTTTTGTACCTATAGGGTTGGGGGACTCACTAGCCCACGAACGATGTATATGTACTTATTTGTTAACAATGATGACACTGTGATTATATATATATATATATATTGGATCATTCAGATCTTCATGTGTTATTTTTTTATGCTTATGATGTATTTTCTATGTGTTGTGACAAATTTATGATGCTTATGTATAAAATGTTGTTTAATGTGATCAATACCAATCTAATACTGGGTTAGCCATGTTATCTTCTATTTGATTAAATTGTCTTGGAATATCATTAAATGTGATTGAATCAAAGTTGTGAGATAATAGTCTAACTTGCAGTTATTTGGGAACGATGTAAGGATCGCGAATGTGATATACATTGTTGAGCTGCAGGATGAAAAGTTCGGAATCTAATAGAACTCTAATGTCGGGAATGTAGTGATGAATTACCTCAGTGAGGAGACCAATCACGAAGTTGTATTCAACTTGGTTGTTGGTGGCCGAGCCTAGACATATTCCACTAGAGTGGAGAAGTACATGTGAGGGGGTATAGAGGGACCAAGCGGGCGAAGCAAGATTCTGGGTCTAGCGGATGGCATCGTTAACGTAACCAATGTGGTACCCTTATGGATGATGCATCTGTCTATATTATGAATGATAGATCATACATGAGGAATGGTGGTGGAAAAGAAGAATAAAAAACTCTGCAAATGTGTACAAAAAAAAAACCTAACGTAGGGGCACTATGCTTAGGCACAAAACTTGTTTAAGTACAATCCATTAACAAGTTCTTCGAGAGGGTATCCTTCTAAAGAAGCAAGGATGTATGCGCCTTTTGTGAGGCGGTTTTGGACAATGAAGGGTCCATGCTATAATGGTTCGAATTTCCTAT
>JASDQU010101437.1:41304-53884 GCA_032191745.1 Picea mariana | reverse complement strand
TCTCAACCTTCAGTGTTCAAATTGTGGGAACACGTTTAGGAATGGTGGTTGAAATTGAACATTGTGTACCTATGTAGTACACAAAACATCCTCAAAATTCCAAGATTTAAGGTCATATTGTTCCTTCGTTTTCAAAAAAATCTCTCCATCATAAGTTTAACATTATTTCCACGATCACACTAGTTTGACTGGTAATTAACACTACCCTATTTGTGTATTCAAATGAAAAATACAAATGAAAACATATCTTACCTCATTTAAATAATCACTCATTACTATATATATTCATTAAAGAAATTAGATAAGACACTCATAAATAGTTATTAATTATGTCTCTAATTACTTCACTAATATTTAAAATATAATTCATACATTACATAAAAGTTCATTTAAAAAAAATTATAAAATAATTTCATCCCCTTTTCATCACTCTTATTGTTGATTTATATTATTAATTTATATTTTGAATCAAAACTTATTACTCACATCTTACCTATGACCATTAGTGAAGAACGATAAAGTCCTCATCACCCAAAATACGTATGTGGGATGTACTCGTGGATGCTACGTAGCATTGTTGTAGAAACACGTGGCTTCATTGGAGAGTTTTTATACGTATGTGGGATGTACTCGTGGATGCTACATAGCATTGTTGTAGAAACACGTGGTTTCATTGGAGAGTTTTTATACTTTCGAGTGTTCCTACCAGAAATTGGGCTTTCTAGTTTTTGCAATGGTCTATTGATTAGATTTTGTGTTTTTGTGACTGTGTGAGCTTTTGTAATGGCTGTAGAAGCTTTAGCTTTTGTGACTGCCAGCTTTTGTACTGGCTGTAAAAGTTTTAGATTTTGTGACTGCATGAAATTTTGTAGCGGCAGTAGAAGGTTTAGCTTTTGTGATTGCCTCAGCTTTTTTAGATTTTGTGACTGCATGAAATTTTGTAGCGGCAGTAGAAGGTTTAGCTTTTGTGATTGCCTCAGCTTTTTTGACAGCCTAAGTTTTAGCTTTTGTGACTTCTTGTTGTTTGAGCATTCATTTTCAGCGTCCGTTTTTAACTGCATGAGGTTTTGTGACAGATTTTTGAGCATTCGTTTTTGGCGTCCGTTTCTGGTTGCATGTGTTTTCAGCGTCCGTTTTCAACTGCATGAGGTTTTGTGACTTCTTTTTATTTGAGCATTCGTTTTCGGCGTTCGTTTCTGGTTTAATGAGCTTTTGTGACTGATTTTTGTTTGAGAGTTCGAATTTGATGTGGTGCAGGTTAATCTTAGAAACGCAGGGCTGTATTTCCCAGTGTTGTTTACCATTTTTCCATTTTGGAGAGTCCAGAATTTTCTTGGTTGGTTCAATTGGTCGTTTCCCACCAACCATCCATGGATTTCCCGTACCGAGTGATCCAATCTGTTTATCAACGTATGTATACAGAAATGAATTTGATTATTTATTAAACAAGCGTGTTTCTTCCTCTGTTCCCAGTTCGAACAAAGGATTAGATAGCAGTGGAATTCATAATAAAGGCTTCGAGAGGAGTATGCTACCATCTCATTCGAGGAGAAGGATTTGTTAATTCATGTATTTCCCCGATATGCATCATACGGAGCCTTATCACAGCAGGTCTCTTCTACTTATTACCTATGGATGCCACCAAAATGTAGGCAATCTTCATTGCAGAGGGTTGAAAGAGTTTGTGGAGTTGAATTTTTTAGTCAACCAAAACCTTTTGACCTTCACCTGCCACGAGTGAAAACGATGGTGGACAGAGCATGAGCAACACGCCGAAGGTGGTGGACGGACAAGGCAGGTAGGGTCCTTCGAGCCGAAGAAGAATAGATTTCGAACGACTCTCGGTATGAAAGTAAGAAGGAATCATTGATGCCAGACTTATAAGAAAGACGATGATCAAGTTTGGAAGCTATTCAAAGATGGCGGAGCCCTTGATGAGGCATCTCTCCAGAAATAGGAGACGGCCACCTTCATACAGCGCGTCAAGAAACTAGGATTGGAGGTCAGTTATATGCATTAATTACCTTATGATTTTGGGTGAGTCTTAGCATTTTGTTGAATTGCCCGTGAAAACCTGAACGTGAATTGCAACCCCTGGTTCAGAATTGAATAATACCCATAGTGCGATTTTTCACTATGATTATCTTTCCGCCTTAATTTTTATTCATGTAGTTCCTGCATGGGTGTTTTCATTCCTTTTATGTTTTTATTTAAATAGTTTGAACAGTAAAATTAAGGTTGGAAAAGGGAATTATCTAGGCAAGGTGGATATTTATTGAAATTCAATTTAGTTTGACATAGCCAGCTAATCAATGTTTTTGGTAGTTGTAGTTGTAACAATCTATTTTAGTTTGACAAAATCTATTCCTTGACCTAATTACATTTTTTTCTTTAAGAATCTGATCACATTTCCATTCTTTAATTGCTTTCTTAGCCAACCAATAGAATAAGTCATTGAGCCTGCTTTGTTCAATCACATCTCATTTGTACCTGTCACCATAACTGAATTGATGAGAGTCTGCTGAGGAGATTTAGAGATTGCGAGAGCATGAGGCTATCGATCCGGGAGTGGCGAGAGATAGGTTAGTGTTCCTATCCTCCTGCATCATGTGAAATTTGTAGAATGTAGGCAGGGGTTGCACGAAGGGACTTACAAGGGATTTTTTGGGTAGGGGCCAACCAATGCGCCGGAAAAAGAGGAATACACGTGCACATGTGCACAGGTATAATTCATTTTCCAGCGCATAGTGTGCGACTGTGCTTGACGCAGCCGCACATGTGGGCATCGGGAAGGAAAATAGAAGCGAACGTTAGATGCATGCCTATCTCACTGACAGTTGCAAACTGATGCACGACTATTTCTCAGAAAGTTGTGCATCAGTGCATAGCTGTGCAAAGAATGAGCACGCACATGTGCACACCTGTTTGGGTGACAACTGCACATGTGATGCACGACTGTTTCTCAGACAACTACTCAACAGTGAAAAGAACAAGCACACATATGTGCGCTTCTGTCTGGGTGAAATTTGCGCACTGGAGACAAGGCTAAGGGGTTTGCAATTTGTGAATTTTTTATGCTTTTTATGGATTATGAGGCTGATCAAGTGTTTTTGTTTGAATGCAGGTCATCGACATACTCCAGATATTACGATGCTAGTGCATTGGAGAGAGTGCGACTAGGACCTTTTATGGGAGGCGATGAGAGAGCAGTTGGGCATGCGAAGACACTTGGTAGCCTGTGGGTGGCTCAGGTTTTTCGACTTTCCATTGATACAGTTGTAGGATTTTGTGCTTCAGTATCTGATTGCGACGTGGAGCACTGATCTGTAGTGTTTCAATGTGAGAGGACAACAATTGTCATTCTCAGTCGTCGAGGATGTGTATTTTTTTATGGGGCTCCCATTGCATGGGATGGCCCTTCCTGTTGACGCTCCGCTCTCGAAGGACGAGTGAGTGGGTGACTTGGTGATTCACCAATGCTCGAGATTGAACCTAATCTCGGGTTTGTTCATCCCGATTGAGGTGCTCGATGACCTTCTGACGGAGTGCATCGCCGTTATGGTGGTGAGGATGTATGGATCCTTGGGAACTTAATGGATCACTGGAGGTCAGTTGAGGATAGTGGAGTGGCTCATCAATTAACCCCTTTTTTCCTGGGGTCTACTTCTGCTCACCCAGATGATGGGATAGGTGAACCAGTGTCGACGATCAGAATCCGGTGACTTTTCTTTTGGGTCCATTCTGGTGGCCTGGTTTCTAGAGAAGGTGCGTCTGTTGCACCCAAGGACTCTGTTTGAGCCCTTGGGGCCATGAGAGCCATGACTGATGTGGTCATCCCATGTGCTGGTCTGACACAGCTGTGGAGAGGGTGTCCACTATTGCATGACCACGGCTAAAAAGAGCTCAAAGGGAAATCAGAGAGAATCGTCAAGATTTTCCAAAGGTGAACTAGAACTAATGTGAAGACTCAACTTTAAACATTCTCAACCTTTAGTGTTCAAATTGTGGGAACACGCTTAGGAATGGTGGTTGAAATTGAACATTGTGTACCTATGTAGTACACAAAACATCCTCAAAATTCCAAGATTTAAGGTCATATTGTTCCTTCATTTTCAAAAAAATCTCTCCATCATAAATTTAACATTATTTCCACGGTCACACTAGTTTGACTGGTAATTAACACTACCCTATTTTTGTATTCACATGGAAAATACAAGTCAAAACATATCTTACCTCATTTAAATAATCACTCATTACTACATATATTCATTAAAGAAATTAGATAGGACACTCATAAATAGTTATTAATTATGTCTCTCTAATTACTTCACTAATATTTAAAATATAATTCATACATTACATAAAAATTCATTTAAAAAAAATTATAAAATAATTTCATCCGCTTTTCATCACTCTTATTGTTGATTTATATTATTAATTTATATTTTCAATCAAAATTTATTACTCACATCTTACCTATGACCATTAGTGAAGAACGATAAAGTCCTCATCACCCAAAATACGTATGTGAGATGTACTCGTGGATGCTACGTAGCATTGTTGTAGAAACACGTGGCTTCGTTGGAGAGTTTTTATACTTTCGAGTGTTCCTACCAGAAATTGAGCTTTCTAGTTTTTTTAACGGTCTATTGATTAGATTTTGTGCTTTTGTGACTGCGTGAGCTTTTGTAATGGCTGTAGAAGCTTTAGCTTTTGTGACTGCGAGATTTTGTACTAGCTGTAAAAGCTTTAGCTTTTGTGACTGCATGAGCTTTTGTAATGGCAATAGAAGGTTTAGCTTTTGTGATTGCCTCAGCTTTTTTGACAGCCTATTTTTTATCTTTTGTGACTTCTTGTTGTTTGAGCATTCGTTTTCAGTGTCTGTTTTTAACTGCATGAGKTTTTGTGACAGATTTTTTAGCATTCGTTTTTGGCGTCCGTTTCTGGTTGCATGTGTTTTCAGGTTTAATGAGMTTTTGTGACTGATTTTTGTTTGAGAGATCGAATTTGGTGTGGTGCAGGTTAATCTCAGAAACGCAGGGTTGTATTTCCCAGTGTTGTCTGCCATTTTTCCATTTTGGAGAGTTCAGAATTCTGTTGGTTGGTTCAATTGGTCGTTGCCCACCAACCATCCATGGATTTCCCATACCGAGTGATCCAATCTGTTTATCAACGTATGTATACAGAAATGAATTTGATTATTTATTAAACAAGGGTGTTTCTTCCTCTGTTCCCAGTTCGAACAAAGGATTAGATAGCAGTGGAGTTCATAATAAAGGCTTCGAGAGGAGTACGTTACCATCTCATTCGAGGAGAAGGATTTGTTAATTCATACGGAGCCTTATCACGGCAGGTCTCTTCTACTTATTACATATGGATGCCACCAAAATGTAGGCAATCTTCATTGCAGAGGGTTGAAAGAGTTTGCGGAGTTGAATTTTTTAGTCAATCGAAACCTTTCGACCCTCACCTGCCACGAGTGAAAACGGTGGTGGAGAGAGCACGAGCAACACAACGAAGGTGGTGGACGGACAAGGTAGGTAGGGTCCTTCGAGCCGAAGAAGAATAGATTTCGAACGACTCCTGGTATGAAAGTAAGAAGGAATCGTTGATGCCAGGCTTATAAGAAAGACGATGATGAAGTTTGGAAGCTATTCAAAGATGGCGGAGCCCTTGATGAGACATCTCTCCAGAAAGAGGACACTGCCACCTTCATACAGTGCGTCAAGAAACTAAGATTGGAGGTCAGTTATATGCATTAATTACCTTATGATTTTGGGTGAGTCTTAGCATTTTGTTGAATTGCCTGTGAAAACCTGAACGTGAATTGCAACCCCTGGTTCAGAATTGAATAATACCCATAGTGCGATTTTTCACTATGATTATCTTTCCGCCTTAATTTTTATTCATGTAGCTCCTGCATGGGTGTTTTCATTCCTTTTATGTTTTTATTTAAATAGTTTGAACCGTAAAATTAAGGTTGGAAAAGGGAATTAGCTAGGCAAGGTGGATATTTATTGAAATTCAATTTAGTTTGACATAGCCAGCTAATCAATGTTTTTGTTAGTTATATTTGTAACAATCTATTTTAGTTTGACAACATCTATTCCTTGACCTAATTACATTTTTTTCTTTAAGAATCTGATCACATTTCCATTCTTTAATTTCTTTCTTAGCCAACCAATAGAATAAGTCATTGAGCCAGCTTTGTTCAATCACATCTCATTTGTACCTGTCACCATAACTGAATTGATGAGAGTCTGCTGAGGAGATTTAGAGATTGCGAGAGCATGAGGCTATCGATCCGACTGGCGAGAGACAGGTTAGTGTTCCTATCCTTCTGCATCGTGTGAAATTTGTAGAATGTAGGTAGGGGTTGCACGAAGGGACTTACAGAGGATTTTTTGGGTAGGGGCCAACCAATGCGCTGGAAGAGGAATACACGTGCACATGTGCACACGTATAATCCCTTTTCCAGTGCATAGTGTGCGACTGTGCTTGATGGAGCCGTGCATGTGGGCGCCGGAAAGGAAAATAAAAGCACATGTTAGATGCATGCCTATCTCACTGAAAGTTGCGAACTGATGCACGACTGTTTCTCAGAAAGTTGTGCATCAGTGCATAGCTGTGCAAAGAATGAGCACGCACATGTGCACACCTGTTTGGGTGACAACTGCACATGTGATGCACGACTATTTCTCAGACAGCTACTCAATGGTGAAAAGAACAAGAACACATATGTGTGCTTCTGTCTGGGTGAAATTTGCGCACTGGAGACAAGGCTAAGGGGTTTGCAGTTTGTGAATTTTTATGCTTTTTATGGATTATGAGGCTGATCAAGTGTTTTTGTGTGAATGCAGGTCATTGACATACTCCAGATATTACGATGCTAGTGCATTGGAGAGAATGCGACTGGGACCTTTTATGGGAGGCGATGAGAGAGAAGTTGGGCCTGCGGGTGGCTCAAGTTCTTCAACTTTCCATTGATGCAGTTGTAGGATTTTGTGCTTCAGTATCTGATTGCGACGTGGAGCACTGATCTGCAGTGTTTCAATGTGAGAGAACAACAATTGACATTCTCGGTCGTCGAGAATGTGTATTTTTTTATGGGGCTCCCATTGCATGGGATGGCCCTTCCTATTGACCCCCCGCTCGAGACTTGGTGATTCACCAATGCTCGAGATCGAACCTAATGTCGGGTTTGTTCATCCCGATTGAGGTGATCGATGACCTTCTGACGGAGTGCATCGCCGCTATGGTGGTGAGGATGTATGTATCCTTGGGAACTTAATGGATCACTGGAGGTCAGTTAAGGATAGTGGAGTGGCTCCTCGATTAACCCCTTTTTTCCTGGGGTCTACTTCTGCCCACCCAGTTGATGGGACAGGTGAACCAATGTCGACGATCAGAATACGGTGACTTTGCTTTTGTGTCCATTCTGGTGGCCTGGTTTCTAGAGAAGGTGCCTCTATTGCACCCAAGGATTTTGTTGGAGCCGTTGGGGCCATGAGAGCCATGACTGATGTGCTCGTCCCATGTGCTAGTCTGACACAGCGGTGGAGAGGGTGTCCACTATTGCACGACCACGACAACGCGCATGTGGCAACAAATTCCACAGGTGATACTGAGGTATCCATACACTGGTATGGACTACCAACATGACCCAGATATGATGATGCCTCCATGGGAATATTGTGATCAGAGGTATGTTTTTATATTATGTTTTGTGATTTTCATAGCTAGCATTTGATTATATATGTGTATATGGATGTTGACACTATCTTTGGCGTTGTTTTGCAGATGTGGGACCCCGAGTATGAGAGGTAGAGATGGTTGGTGATCCAGCTTTTCAGGGACCATTGTGACCTTTGCGTGTAGAGACGAGGGTGGGAGACAGGCGGAGACGAGATGACATTGGTGTTGGACCAGCACATGAGCATAGGCAGAGGCCGGAGGGATGCTAGAGGACCCACGTTGCTACTTCAATCGAGTGTTGTAGGGCATACATCAGGGAACATGGGCCCATATAGAAGACGAGGAGGTCCTAGAGTAGTGAATGGCTGTACCAGCAGAGTGGCAGACTCTAATTCACCGAGCGGCAATAGCGCGGCGAGTGATGACTGGTCGACTGCCTCCTAGACCTAGAGGGCGCCTAGTTGGTGGGGTGCCTCCAGATGACAAAGGACTTGGGGGGACCTCTGGGGGAACCATGAGTGTCGGGTTTTTTATATATAGGCTCGAGAGCCCAATTTGTATAGGGTAGTTGATACCCATTTTGTATAGGTTAGTGGATACCCACTTTTGTACCTATAGGGTGGGGGGACTTACTGGCCGACGAACGATGTATATGTACTTATTTGTTAACACTGATGACATTGTGATTATATATATATATATTGGATCATTCATATCTTCATGTGTTATTTTTTTATGCTTATGATGTATTTTCTATGTGTTGTGACAAATTTATGATGCTTATGTATAAAATGTTGTTTAATGTGATAAATACCAATCTAATACTAGGTTAGCCATGTTATCTTCTATTTGATTAAATTGTCTTGGAATATCTTTAAATGTGATTGAATCAAATTTGTTTGATAATAGTCTAACTTGCAGTTATTTGGGAAAGAGGTAAGGATCGCGAACGTGATATACATTGTTGAGCTGCAGGATGACAAGCTGTGAATCTAATAGAACTCTAACGTCAGGAATGTAGTGATGACTTACCTCGGTGAGGATACCAATGACRAAGTTGTATTCAACTTGGTTGTTGGTGKCCGAGCCTAGACATATGCCACTAGAGTGGAGCAGTACATGTGAGGGGGTATAGAGGGACCAACCGGGCGAAGCAAGATTCTGGGTCTAGTAGATGGCATCGTTAACGTAACCAATGTGGTACCCTTATGGATGATGCATCTATCTATATTATGAATGATAGATCATACATGAGGAATGGTGGTGGAAAAGAAGACTAAAAAACTCTGCAAATGTGTACAAAAAAAAACCTAATGTAGGGGGGCTATGCTTAGGCACAAAACTTGTTTAAGTACAACCCATTAACGGGTTCTTTGAGAGGGTATCCTTCTGAAGAAGCAAGGATGTATGCTCCCTTTGTGAGGTGGTTTTGGACAATACAGGGTCCATGCTATAATGGTTCGAATTTCCTATGGTTGAGAGTATCGTGGGCGATATCGTAGGCTAAAATGAGATCACCATCGTTAAATGAGTGAAGGTTGAGATGGCGGTCGAAGGTGCCTTTGGATGATTTTTTAGTTGTCTCGTTGTGTTTAAATGAAGATCTACGATCTTCATCAAGCGACTCTAAGGTCAACAAGCACTGCTCCATTGGAGCAGTGTCGGGTAATAGCTCAATGGTAGTCTGTAACATGGGGATTTCACACTCCATAGGGAGGGTGGCTTCGATACCATGGATTAGGTGGAACATTGTAAAACCTGTGGCATTTATGGGTGACATGCGATAATCTCATAACACGAAAAACAACATATGATGCTAGTTGGTCTTATGTTTGTTGACGGGAGGTTGTAGCATGGTTTTGAGGACTTTGTTGACAACCTCGATGTGTCCGTTGGACTGAAGGTAGTATGGGGAGGAGAACTTATGGGAGAAGCCTAATTTTGAAGAAATTTTCGCAAAGATCTCATTCTCAAATTGTTTACCGTGATCAAACACTAACTGCAGTGGGACTCTGAATCGGGTAATGACATGGTTGAAGACAAAATGAGTTGTTGTGTCAACAGTAGTTTTGAAACTGGGTATAGCTTCGACCCATTTGGTAAAGTAATATACTTCCACGACAATGTACTTGTGTCCATTACTAGATGCAGGAAGACAATTCATGAAGTCTATGCCCCATTTGCAGAAGGGTCGACGGTGATGATTGGATGTAAAAGAGTTGGGGGTGGTCATGTTTTTTTCTCTCAAAGATGACATTTGTTGCATGTTTAACAGCGTGGATGCAGTCATGAAACAACGTGGGCTAGAAGTACCCTGTCGAATGACTTTTTCATTGGCATACATACCGAAGAGGTGACAACTACAAGCGTCGATATGATAATCATTCAAGAATATGTCTCCTTCGTCGATGGTCAGACATCAGCGGAGAATGATGTCGACCCAACATCGATAGAGAACGACTCCGATGAGGAGGTATCGAGGGGACTGATGGCGAATGCGTCGACGATCATACCATTTCCATCCCAAAAGTATATCATACCATAAAATGAAAAATTTTAAATGTAATTATTATAATAATTATAAGATATACTTACAAATATAAAATAATATATTATTCAAAAAACTAAACGATTAGTATGTTCAAAATATAATTTATTTATTTTAATTAGTTTAAAATAACTTAGATAATTAAATATTATATAAAAGGAAAGTTAGGTCATATTTCATTTTATTATGATTTATTATTATTTGATTTAGATAAAAGTTTTATTTTATAGTACTTATAATAATAATAATAATCTATTTTTAAGTTCACACCAAGCTAGATACTAAATTGATGAATGAAACCCCCTTATTTGTGGGACAAGGAGCATATAATATCAAATATAAAATACAGTTATAATAATATATTAAGTTTAAAATATAAAATTATTATATTAATACATAAGATATAAGTGTAATAATTATATAAAATATAAAATGCTATATTATTAAAAAAATTATTATATTATGTTTAAAATATAATTTAATTATCTTATAATAATGGAGATAATTAAATATTATATAAAAGTAAAGTTAAAGAATATTTTGAATTTTTATTACTTGAGAAAATGAATGTAGAAGACAAATCACAAACTTTTCTAAGTTATGATCTAGCTATGAAATTCGGTAAATCATTATAAAGATGTTGTCGGTCAAAAATGACTATCCTCTACTTCTATTAAATGATTATTATACAAAGAAACCTAAGGATTTATCATATACTCATTGTGGAAGGCCAGAAACCTAAGAATATTCAAAGATGAATTCCTCACTACGTAACATACGGTTAAGAGCTCAAAGGGAAATCAGAGAGACTCGTCAAGATTTTCCAAAGGTGAACTAGAACTAATGTAAAGACATGAATTTAAACATTATCAACCTTCATTGTTCAAATTGTGGGAACACTTTTAGGAATGGTGGTTGAAATTGAACATTGCTAGGGAATCTAGAGGTAATCTAGGACTTGCAAATAAAAGAGTAGAAGATATGAAAGTTATTAAAGGTATTGACTTAGTTGTTCAACATTTGGGAATCTAGGGATTAATTATAAAGGGTCACTAAGAAATCCTCATAAACATGAAAAACAAAAAAACTTAAGAAARACATGYAATATTAAGAACATGATCCTTTGATGMAAATCAACTATCCAATCATGCAACAAAGTTCAATTTTCCCATGTTTTTAGATCAGAAAATTTAGTAACAAACTTGCAAGAAAATCATGTTATTGACTCCAAGGAAGAAGATTCAATGAACCTCCAAATAGAATGCATTTTAGAGAGTTGGGATGGGAGGAAGAGACTATAGATTGCATGAATGTTGGTATAAGTACACCAAATGACAAATAAGGAGGTGATAATGTAGAAATATCCATGTGTTATGATGGCATTTTAGGCCCTTATGCTTAGTCCTACAATATTTCTATAGTTACTACAATTTACCCTTCACTAATAGTATTTCTACAGTTACTACAAATTACTTTTAATGACATTGTCATGAATTTGATTACAACTTATGTAATACACAAAACATCCTCAAAATTCCAAGATTTAAGGTCATATTGTTCCTTCATTTTCAAAAAAATCTCTCCAACATAAATTTAACATTATTTCCACTATCACACTAGTTCAGCTGGTAATTAACACTACCCTATTTGTGTATTCAAATGGACAATAAAAGTCAAAACATATCTTACCTCATTTAAATAATCACTCATTACTATATATATTCATTAAAGAAATTAGATAAGACACTCATAAATAGTTATTAATTATGTCTCTCTAATTAATTATGTAACGACTGTAGAAGCTTTAGCTTTTGTGACTGCCAGCTTTCTTAACGGCTGTAAAACCTTTAGCTTTTGTGACTGCATGAGGTTTTGTAACGGCAGTAGAAGGTTTAGCTTTTGTGATTGCCTCAGCTTTTTTGACAGCCTAAGTTTTAGCTTTTATGACTGGCTTGTTGTTTGAGCATTCGTTTTCAGCGTCAGCTTTTTTGACAGCCTAAGTTTTAGCTTTTATGACTGGCTTGTTGTTTGAGTATTCGTTTTCAGCGTCCGTTTTTAACTGCATGAGGTTTTGTGACTGATTTTTGAGCATTCATTTTCGGCGTCCGTTTCTGGTTGCATGAGTTTTCAGCGTCCGTTTTCAACTGCATGAGTTTTCAGCGTCTGTTTTCAAGTGCATGAGGTTTTGTGACTTCTTTTTATTTGAACATTCGTTTTCGGCGTTCGTTTCTGGTTTAATTAGTTTTTGTGACTATTTTTGTTTGAGAGATCGAATTTGGTGTAGTGCAGGTTAATCTCAGCAACGCAGGGTTGTATTTCCCAGTGTTGTCTGCAATT
>JASDQU010101437.1:16314-30654 GCA_032191745.1 Picea mariana | reverse complement strand
TCAGATCTTCATGTGTTATTTTTTTATGCTTATGATGTATTTTCTATGTGTTGTGACAAATTTATGATGCTTATGTATAAAATGTTGTTTAATGTGATAAATACCAATCTAATACTAGTTTATCCATGTTGTCTTCTATTTCATTAAATTGTCTTGGAATATCTTTAAATGTGATTGAATCAAAGTTGTGAGATAATAGTCTAACTTGCAGTTATTTGGGAAAGAGGTAAGGATCGCGGACGTGATATACATTGTTGAGTTGCAGGATGACAAGTTGGGAATCTAATAGAACTCTAACGTCAGGAATGTGGTGATGACTGACCTCGGTGAGGAGACAAATGAGAACGTTGTATTCAACTTGGTTGTTGGTGGCCGAGCCTAGACATATGCCACTAGAGTGGAGCAGTACATGTGAGCGGGTATAGAGGGACCAAGCGGCCGAAGCAAGATTCTGGGTCCAGCGGATGGCATCGTCAACGTAACCAATTTGGTAGCCTTATGGATGATGCATTTGTCTATAACATGAATGATAGATCATAGATGAGGAATGGTGGTGGAAAAGAAGACTAAAAAACTCTGCAAATGTGTACAAAGAAAAACCTAACGTAGGGGGGCTATGCTTAGGCACAAAACTTGTTTAAGTACAACCCGTTAACGGGTTCTTTGGGACGGTATCCTTCTGAAGAAGCAGGGATGTATGTGCCCTTTGTGAGGCAGTTTTGGACAATGCAGGGTCCATGCTATAATGGTTCGAGTTTCCTGTGGTTGAGAGTATTGTGGGCGATATCGTAGGCTAGAACGAGATCACCATCATTAAATGAGCGAAGGTTGACATGGCAGTCGAAGGTGGCTTTGCACGATTTTTTAGCTGTCACATTGTGCTTAAATGAAGATCGACGATCCTCATCAAGCGACTCTAAGGTCAACAAGCACTGCTCCATTGGAGCAGTGTTGGGTAATAGCTCAATGGGAGTGTGTAACGTGGGGATTTCACACTCGATAGGGAGGGTGGCTTCGATCCCATGGATGAGGTGGAACATTGTAAAACCTGTGGCATTTATGGGTGACATGCGATAATCTCATAACATGGAAAACAACATATGATGCTAGTTGGTCTTATGTTTGTTGACGGTAGGTTGTAGCATGATTTTGAGGACTTTGTTGACAACCTCGACCTGTCCGTTGGACTGGAGGTAGTATGGGGAGGCGAACTTCTGGGAGAAGCCTAATTTTGAAGAGATTTCAGCAAAGATCCCATTCTCAAATTGTTTACCGTGATCAAACACTAATTGCATTGGGACTACGAATGGGGTAATGACATGGTTGAAGACAAAATGCATTGTTGTGTCAGCGGTAGTTTTGAAACTGGGTATAGCTTCGACCCATATGGTAAAGTAATATACTTCCACGAGAATGTACTTGTGTCCATTACTAGATGCAGGAAGACAAGTCATGAAGTCTATGCCCCATTTGCAGAAGGGTCGACGGTGATTATTGGATGTAAAAGAGTTGGGGGTGCTCATGTTTTTTTTTCTCAAAGATGACATTTGTCGCATGTTTAAGAGTGTGGATGCAGTCATGAAACAACGTGGGCTAGAAGTACCCTGTCGAATGACTTTTTCGTCGGTGGACATACCTAAGAGGTGACAACTGGAAGCGTCGATATGATAAGCATTCAAGAATATGTCTCCTTCGTTGATGGTCAGACATCGGCGAAGAATGATGTCGACCCAACATCGATAGAGAACGACTCTGATGAGGAGGTATCAAGGGACCTGATTGCGAATGCGTCGACGATCGTACCATTTCCATTCCAAAAGTATATCATACCATAAAATGAAATTTTTTAAATGTAATTATTATATTAATTATAAGATATACTTAGAGAATATAAAATAATATATTATTCAAAAAACTAAACGATTAGTATGTTCAAAATATAATTTATTTATTATAATTAGTTTAAAATAACTGAGATAATTAAATATTATATAAAAGGAAAGTTAAATCATATTTCATATTATTATGATTTATTATTATTTGATTTAGATAAAAGTTTTATTTTATAGTACTTATAATAATAATAATAATCTATTTTTAAGTTCACCCCAAGCCAGATACTAAATTGATGAATGAAAACCCCTTATTTGTGGGACAAGGAGCATAGAATATCAAATCTAAAATACAGTTATAATAATATATTAAGTTTAAAATATAAAATTATTATAATAATGCATAAGATATAAGTGTAATAATTATATAAAATATAAAATGCTATATTATTAAAAAAAATATTATATTATGTTTAAAATATAATTTAATTAGTTTATAATAATGGAGATAATTAAATATTATATAAAAGGAAAGTTAAAGAAGATTTTGAATTTTTATTACTTGAGAAAATGAATGTAGAAGACAAATCACATACTTTTCTAAGTTATGATCTATCTATGAAATTCGGTAATCATTACAAAGATGTTGTGGGTCAAAAATGACTATCCTCTACTTCTATTAGATGATTATTATTCAAAGAAACCTAAGAAACTTAAGGATTTATCATATACTCACTGTGGAAGGCCAGAAACCTAAGAATATTCCAAGATGAATTCCTCACTACCTAACATACTCATTTATGCTTTTTATGGATTATGAGGTTGATAAAGTGTTTTTGTGTGAATGCAGGTCATCGGCATACTCCAGATATTACGATGCTAGTGCATTGGAGAGAGTGAGACTGGGACCAGAGGTGATGAGAGAGCAGTTGGGCATGCGAAGACACTTGGTAGCCTGCGGGTGGCTCAGTTTCTTCGACTTTCCATTGATGCAATTGTAGGCTTTCATGCTTCGGTATCTGATTGTGACGTGGAGCACTGATCTGCAGTGTTTCAATGTGATAGGAAAACAATTGACATTCTCGGTCGTCGAGGATGTGTATTTTTTTATGGGGCTCCCATTGCATGGGATGGCCCTTCCTATTGACCTCCCACTCTCGGGGGACGAGTGAGTGGGTGACTTGGCGATTCATCACTGCTCGGGACCGAACCTAATGTCGGGTTTGTTCATCCGGATTGAGGTGCTCGATGACCTTCTGACGGAGTGCATCGCCGCTATGGTGGTGAAAACGTATGGATCCTTGGGAACTTAATGGGTCACTAGAGGTCAGTGTAGGATAGTCGAGTGGCTCCTCAATTAACCCCTTTTTTCTTGGGGTCCACTTCTGCCCACCCAAATGATGGGACAGTTGAACCGGTGTCGACGATCAGAATCTGGTGACTTTACTTTTGGGTCCATTCTGGTGGTCTAGATTCTAGAGAAGGTGCCCCTATTGTAGCCAAGGATTCTATTGGAGCCCTTGTTGCCATGAGAGCCACGAATGATGTGGTCATCCCATGTGCTGGACTGACACAGCGGTGGAGAGGGTGGCCACTATTGCACGACGACGGCAACATGCATGTGACAACAAATTCCATAGGTGATACTGAGGTATCCATACACTGGTATGGACTACCAACATGACCCGGATATGACGATGCCTCCATTGGAGGATTGTGATTAGAGGTATGTTTTTATATTATGTTTTGTGATTTTGATAGCTAGCATTTGATTATATATGTGTATATGGATGCTGACACTATCTTTGGTGTTGTTTTGTAGATGTGGGACCCCGAGGATGAGAGGTAGAGATGGTCGGGGACCTGGCTCGCCGGGGACCATTGCGACCTCGTGTGTAGAGACGAGGGTGGGAGAGAGGTGGGGACGAGATAACGTTGGTGTTTGACTAGCACATGAGCCATAGGCAGAGGCCGGAGGGATCCTAGAGGACCTGCGTCGCTGCTTCAATCAGGTGTTGCAGGGCGTACATCAGGGAATATGGGCCCATATAGAGGACGAGGAGGTCCTAGAGTAGTGAATGGGTAGTTGATACCCATTTTCTATAGGTCAGTGGATACCCACTTTTGTACCTATAGGGTTGGGGGACTCACTGGCCGACGAACGATATATATGTACTGATTTGTAAACACTAATGACACTGTGATTATATATATATATATATATATATATATACATTCTGGATCATTCAGATCTTCATGTGTTATTCAGATCTTCTATGTGTTGTGACAAATTTATGATGCTTATGTATAAAATGTTGTTTAATGTGATAAATACCAATTTAATACTAGGTTAGCCATGTTATCTTCTATTTGATTAAATTGTCTTGGAATATCTTTAAATGTGATTGAATCAAAGTTGTGAGATAATAGTCTAACTTGCAGTTATTTGGGAAAGAGGTAAGGATCGCGAATGTGATATACATTGTTGAGTTGCAGGATGACAATTTGGGAATCTAATAGAACTCTAATGTCAGGAATGTGCCGATGACTGACCTCGGTGAGGAGACCAATGGCGACGTTGTATTCAACTTGGTTGTTGGTGGTCGAGCCCAGACATATGCCACTAGAGTGGAGCAGTACATGTGAGGGGGTATAGAGGGACCAAGCGGCCGAAGCAAGATTCTGGGTCCGTCGGATGGCATCGTCAACGTAAGAAATGTGGTAGCCTTATGGATGATGCATCTGTCTATAACATGGATGATAGATCATACATGAGGAATGGTGGTGGAAAAGAAGACTAAAAAACTCTACAAATGTGTACAAAGAAAAACCTAACGTAGTGGGGCTATGCTTAGGCACAAAACTTGTTTAAGTACAACCCGTTAACGGGTTCTTTGAGAGGGTATCCTTCTGAAGAAGTAAGGATGTATGCACCCTTTGTGAGGCGGTTTTGGACAATGCAAGGTCCATGCTATAATGGTTTGAATTTCCTGTGGTTGAGAGTATCGTTGACGATATCATAGGATAAAACGAGATCACCATCGTTAAATGAGTGAAACTTGACATGGCGGTCGAAGGTGGCTTTGGACGATTTTTTAGCTGTCTCGTTGTGTTTAAATGAAGATCGACGATCTTCATCAAGCGACTCTAAGGTCAACAAGCTCTTCTCTATTGGAGCAGTGTCGGGTAATAGCTCAATGGTAGTGTGTAACGTGGGGATTTCACACTCGATAGGGAGGGTGGCTTCAATCCCATGGATGAGGTGGAATATTGCAATACCTGTGGCATTTATGGGTGACATGCGATAATCTCATAACATGGAAAACAACATATGATGCTAGTTGGTCTTATGTTTGTTGACGGTAGGTTGTAGCATGGTTTTGAGGACTTTGTTGACAACCTCGACCTGTCCATTGGACTGAAGGTAGTATGGGGAGGCGAACTTCTGGGAGAAGCCTAATTTTGAAGAAATTTCTGCAAAGATCTCGTTCTCAAATTTTTTACCGTGATCAAACACTAACTGCAGTGGGACTCCGAATCGGATCATGACATGGTTGAAGACAAAATGCGTTGTTGTGTCAGCGATAGTTTTGAAAATGGGTATAGATTCAACCCATTTGGTAAAGTAATATACTTCCACGACAATGTAGTTGTGTCCATTACTAGATGAAGGAAGACAAGTCATGAAGTCTATGCCCCATTTGCAGAAGGGTCGACGGTGATGATTGGATGTAAAAGAGTTGGGGGTGCTCATGTTTTTTTTTCTCAAAGATGACATTTGTCGCATGTTTCACAGCGTGGATGCAATCATGAAACAACGTGGGATAGAGGTAGCCTGTCGAATAACTTTTTCATCGATGGACATACCTAAGAGGTGAGAACTGCAAGCATCGATATGATAATCATTCAAGAATATGTATCCTTCGTCGATGGTCAGATATTGAATTTTGAATTTTTATTACTTGAGAAAATGAATGTACAAGACAAATAACATACTTTTCTAAGTTATGATCTAGCTATGAAATTCGGTAATCATTACAAGGATATTGTCGATCAAAAATGACTATCCTTTGCTTCTATTAGATGATTATTATTCAAAGAAACCTAAGGATTTATCATATACTCATTGTGGAAGGACAAAACCCTAAGAATATTCGAATATGAATTCCTCACTACCTAACATAAGGTTAAGAGCTCCTCAATTAACCCCTTTTTTCCTAGGGTCTACTTCTGCCCACTCGGATGATGGGACATGTGAACCGGTGTCGACGATCAAAATCCAGTGACTTTGCTCTTTTGGGTCCGTTCTGGTGGCCTGGTTTCTAGAGAAGGTGCCTCTGTTGCATTCAAGGATTTTGTTGGAGCCCCCTGGGCCATGAGAGCCATGACTGATGTGGTCGTCCCATGTGATGGTCTGACAGAGCGGTGGAGAGGGTGGCCACTATTGCACGACCACTGCAACGCACATGTGGCAACAAATTCAACAGGTGATACTGAGGTATCCATACACTGGTATGGACTACCAACATGACTTGGATATGACGATGCCTCCATGGGAGGATTGTGATCAGAGGTATGTTTTTATATTATGTTTTTTTATTTTGATAGCTAGCATTTGATTATATATGTGTATATGAATGCTGACACTATCTTTGGTGTTGTTTTGCAGATGTGGGACCCTGAGTATGAGAGGTAGAGATGGTCGGGGGTCCGGCTCGATAGGAGCCATTGCGACCTTCGTGTGTAGAGACAAGGGTGGGAGAGAGGCGGAGACGAGATGACGTTGGTGTTGGACCAGCACATGAGCCATAGGCAGAGGCCGAAGGGATGCTAGAGGACCTGCGTCGCTGCTTCAATCAAGTGTTGCAGAGTGTACACAAGGGAATATGGGCCCATATAGAGGGCAAGGAGGTCCTAGAGTAGTGAATGGGTGTACTAGAAGAGTGGTGGACTTTGATTCACCGAGAGGCAATAGCCCGGAGAGTGATGACTGGTCGGCTGCCTCCTGGACCTGGAGGGCCCCTAGTCGGTGGGGTGCCTCCAGATGATAGAGGACTTGGGGGGACCTCTGGGGGAACCATGAGTGTTGGGTTTTTTATATATAGGCTCGAGAGGCCATTTTGTATAGGGTAGTTGATAACCATTTTGTATAGGTTAGTGGATACCCACTTTTGTACCTATATGGTGGGGGGACTCATTGGCCGACGAACGATGTATATGTACTGATTTGTAAACACTGATGACATTGTGATTATATATATATATTCTGGATCATTCAGATCTTCATGTGTTATTTTTTTATGCTTATGATGTATTTCCTATGTGTTGTGACAAATTTATGATGATTATGTATAAAATGTTGTTTAATGTGATAAATAAGCATAAAAAATCACTATCCTCTACTTCTATTAGATGATTATTATTCAAAGAAACCTAAGGATTTATCATATACTCATTGTGGAAGGCCAGAAACCTAAGAATATTCAAAGATGAATTCCTCACTACCTAACATACGGTTAAGAGCTCAAAGGAAAATCAGAGAGACTCGTCAAGATTTTCCAAATGTGAACTAGAACTAATGTGAAGACTTGACTTTAAACATTCTCAACCTTCAGTGTTCAAATTGTGGGAAAACGTTTAGGAATGGTGGTTGAAATTGAACATTGTGTACCTATGTAGTACACAAAACATCCTCAAAATTCCAAGATTTAAGGTCATATTGTTCCTTCATTTTCAAAAAAATCTCTCCATCATAAGTTTAACATTATTTCCACGATTACACTAGTTTGACTGGTAATTAACACTACCCTATTTGTGTATTCAAATGGAAAATACATGTCAAAACATATCTTACCTCATTTAAATAATCACTCATTACTATATATATTCATTAAAGAAATTAGATAAGACACTCATAAATAGTTATTAATTATGTCTCTCTAATTACTTCACTAATATTTAAAATATAATTCATACATTACATAAAAATTCATTTAAAAAAAATTATAAAATAATTTCATCCCCTTTTCATCACTCTTATTGTTGATTTATATTATTAATTTATATTTTCAATCAAAACTTATTACTCACATCTTACCTATGACCATTAGTGAAGAATGATAAAGTCCTTATCACCCAAAATACTTATGTGGGATGTACTCGTGGATGCTATGTAGCATTGTTGTAGAAACACGTGGCTTCATTGGAGAGTTTTCATACTTTCGAGTTTTCCTACCAGAAATTGGGCTTTCTAGTTTTTGCAATGGTCTATTGATTAGATTTTGTGCTTTTGTGACAGCGTGAGCTTTTGTAATGGCTGTAGAAGCTTTAGCTTTTGTGACTGCCAGCTTTTGTACCGGCTCTAAAAGCTTTAGCTTTTGTGACTGCATGAGCTTTTGTAACGGCAGTAGAAGGTTTAGCTTTTGTGATTGCCTCAACTTTTTTGACAGCTTAAGTTTTAGCTTTTGTGACTTCTTGTTGTTTGAGCATTCATTTTCAGTGTCCGTTTTTAACTGCATGACGTTTTGTGACAGATTTTTAAGCATTCGTTTTCGGCGTCCATTTCTGGTTGCATGTGTTTTCAGCGTCCGTTTTCAACTGCATGAGGTTTTGTGACTTCTTTTTATTTGAGCATTCGTTTTCGGCATTCATTTCTGGTTTAATGAGCTTTTGTGACTGATTTTTGTTTGAGAGTTCGAATTTGATGTGGTGCAGGTTAATCTCAGAAACGCAGGGCTGTATTTCCCAGTGTTGTTTACCATTTTTCCATTTTGGAGAGTTCAGAATTCTGTTGGTTGGTTCAATTGGTCGTTGCCCACCAACCATCCATGGATTTCCCGTATTGAGTGATCCAATCTGTTTATCAACGTATGTATACAGAAATGAATTTGATTATTTATTAAACAAGGGTGTTTCTTCCTCTGTTCCCAGTTTGAACAAAGGATTAGATAGCAGTGGAATTCATAATAAAGGCTTCGGGAGGAGTACGCTACCATCTCATTCGAGGAGAAGGATTTGTTAATTCATGTATTTCCCCGATATGCATCATACGGAGCCTTATCACAGTAGGTCTCTTCTACTTATTACCTATGGATGCCACCAAAATGTAGGCAATCTTCGTTGCAGAGGGTTGAAAGAGTTTGTGGAGTTGAATTTTTTAGTCAACCGAAACCTTTCGACCTTCACCTGCCACGAGTGAAAACGGTGGTGGACAGAGCACGAGCAACACAGCGAAGGTGGTGGACGGACAAGGCAGGTAGGGTCCTTCGAGCCGAAGAAGAATAGATTTCGAACGACTCCTGGTATGAAAGTAAGAAGGAATCGTTGATGCTAGGCTTATAAGAAAGACGATGATCAAGTTTGGAAGCTATTCAAAGATGGCAGAGCCCTTGATCAGGCAAATCTCTAGAAATAGGACACGACCACCTTCATACAGTGAATCAAGAAACTAGGATTGGAGGTCAGTTATATGCATTAATTACCTTATGATTTTGGGTGAGTCTTAGCATTTTGTTGAATTGCCCGTGAAAACCTGAACGTGAATTGCAACCCCTGGTTCAGAATTGAATAATACCTATAGTGCGATTTTTCACTATGATTATCTCCCACCTTAATTTTTATTCATGTAGTTCTTGCATGGGTGTTTTCATTCCTTTTATGTTTTGATTTAAATGGTTTGAACCGTAAAATTAAGGTTGGAAAAGGGAATTAGCTAGGCAAGGTGGATATTTATTGAAATTCAATTTAGTTTGACATAGCCAGGTAATCAATGTTTTTGTTAGTTGTAGTTGTAACAATCTATTCTAGTTTGACAACATCTATTCCTTGACCTAATTACATTTTTTTCTTTAAGAACCTGATCACATTTCCATTCTTTAATTGCTTTCTTAGCCAACCAATAGAATAAGTCATTGAGCCTGCTTTGTTCAATCACATCTCATTTGTACCTGTCACCATAACTGAATTGATGAGAGTCCGCTGAGGAGATTTAGAGATTGCGAGAGCATGAGGCTATCGATCCAAGTGGCGAGAGACAAGTTAGTGTTCCTATCCTCCTGCATCGTGTGAAATTTGTAGAATGTAGGTAGGGGTTGCACGAAGGGACTTACAGGAGATCTTTTGGGTAGGGGCCAACCAATGCGCCGGAAAAGGAGGAATACACGTGCACATGTGCGCAGGTATAATCCCTTTTCCAGCGCATAGTGTGCGACTGTGATTGATGCAGCCACGCATGTGGGCGCCAGGAAGGAAAATAAAAGCACACATTAGATGCACGCCTATCTCAGTGACAGTTGCGAACTGATGCACGACTGTTTCTCAGAAAGTTGTGCATCAGTGCATAGTTGTGCAAAGAATGAGCACACACATGTGCACACCTGTTTGGGTGACAACTGCACATGTGATGCATGACTGTTTCTCAGACAGCTACTCAACGGTGAAAAGAACAAGAACACATATGTGTGCTTCTGTCTGGGTGAAATTTGCGCACTGGAGACAAGGCTAAGTGGTTTGCAATTTGTGAATTTTTTATGCTTTTTATGGATTACGAGGCTAATCAAGTGTTTTTGTGTGAATGCAGGTCATCGACATACTCTAGATATTACGATGCTAGTGCATTGGAGAGAATGTGACTGGGACCTTTTATGGGAGGTGATGATAGAGCAGTTGGGACTGCGGGTGGCTCGGGTTCTTCAACTTTCCATTGATGCAGTTGTAGGATTTCCTGCTTCAGTATTTGATTGCGATGTGGAGCACTGATCTGCAGTGTTTCAATGTGAGAGGACAACAATTGATATTCTCGGTCGTCGAGGATGTGTATTTTTTTATGGGGCTCCCATTGCATGGGATGGCCCTTCCTATTGACCCCCCGCTCGAGACTTTGTGATTCACCAATGCTTGAGATCGAACCTAATGTCAGGTTTGTTTATCCCGATTGAGGTGATCGATGACCTTCTGACGAAGTGCGTCGCCGCTATGGTGGTGAGGATGTATGGATCCTTGGGAACTTAATGGATCACTGGAGGTGAGTTGAGGATAGTTGAGTGGCTCCTCAATTAACCCCTTTTTTCCTGGGGTCTACTTCTACCCACCCAGATGATGGGACAGGTGAACCGGTGTCGACGATCAGAATACGATGACTTTGCTTTTGGGTCAATTCGGGTGGCCTGGTTTCTAGATAAGGTGCCTCTGTTGCACGCAAGGATTCTGTTGGAGCCCTTGGGGCCATGAGAGCCACGATTGATGTGGTCACTCCATGTGCTGGTCTGACACAGCGGTGGAGAGGGTGTCCACTATTGCACGACCATGGCAACGCGCATGTGGCAACAAATTCCACAGGTGATACTGAGGTATCCATACACTAGTATGGACCACGAACATGACCCGGATATGACGATGCCTCCATGGGAATATTGTGATCAGAGGTATGTTTTTATATTATGTTTTGTGATTTTGATAGATAGCATTTGATTATATATGTGTATATGGATGTTGACACTATCTTTGGTGTTGTTTTGCAAATGTGGGACCCCGAGGATGAGAGGTAGAGATGGTCGGTGATCCAGCTCGACGGGGACCCTTGCGACCTTCGCGTGTAGAGACGAGGGTGGAGAGAGGTGGAGACGAGATGACGTTGGTGTTGGACCAGCACATGAGCCATAGGCAGAGGCTGGAGGGATGCTAGAGGACCCACGTCGCTGCTTCAATCGGGTGTTGTAGGGCATACATCAGGGAACATGGGCCCATATAGAAGATGAGGAGGTCCTAGAGTAGTGAATGGGTGTACCAGCAGTGTGGCGGACTCTGATTAATCGAGCGGCAATAGCACAGCGAGTGATGACTGGTTGGCTGCCTTCTAGACCTAGAGGGCCGCTAGTTGGTGGGGTGCCTCCGGATGACAGAGGACTTGGGGGGACCTCTGGGGGAACCATGACTGTCGAGGCTTTTATATATAGGCTCAAGAGCCCATTTTGTATAGGGTAGTTGATACCCATTTTGTATAGGTTAGTGGATACTCACTTTTGTACCTATAGGGTGGGGGGACTCACTGGACGACGAACGATGTATATGTACTTATTTGTTAACACTGATGACACTGTGATTATATATATATATATTGGATCATTCAGATATTCATGTGTTATTTTTTTATGCTTATGATGTATTTTCTATGTGTTGTGACAAATTTATGATGCTTATGTATAAAATGTTGTTTAATGTGATAAATACAAATCTAATACTAGGTTAGCCATGTTATCTTCTATTTGATTAAATTGTCTTGGAATATCTTTAAATGTGATTGAATCAAAGTTGTGAGATAATAGTCTAACTTGCAGTTATTTGGGAAAGAGGTAAGGATCGCGAATGTGATATACATTATTGAGTTGCAGGATGACAAGTTGGGAATCTAATAGAACTCTAATGTCAGGAATGTAGTGATGACATACCTCAGTGAGGAGACCAATGACGAAGTTGTATTCAACTTGGTTGTTGGTGGCCGAGCCTAGACATATGCCACTAGAGTGGAGTAGTACATGTGAGGGGGTATAGAGGGACCAAGTGGGCAAAGCAAGATTCTGGGTCTAGCAGATGGCATCGTTAACGTAACCAATGTGGTACCCTTCTGGATGATGCATCTATCTATATTATGAATGATAGATCATACATGGGGATTTCACACTCCATAGGGAGGGTGGCTTCGATACCATGGATGAGGTGGAGCATTGTAAAACCTGTGGCATTTATGGGTGACGTGCGATAATCTCATAACACGAAAAACAACATATGATGCTAGTTGGTCTTATGTTTGTTGACGGGAGGTTGTAGCATGGTTTTGAGGACTGTGTTGACAACCTCGACGTGTCCATTGGACTGAAGGTAGTATGGGGAGGCGAACTTCTGGGAGAAGCCTAATTTTGAAGAAACTTCCGCAAAGATCTCATTCTCAAATTGTTTACCGTGATCAAACACTAACTACAGTGGGACTCTCAATCGGGTAATGACATGGTTGAAGACAAAATGTGTTGTTGTGTCAGCGGTAGTTTTGAAACTGGGTATAGCTTCGACCCATTTGGTAAAGTAATATACTTCCATGACAATGTACTTGTGTCCATTACTAGATGCAGGAATACAAGTCATGAAGTCTATGCCCCATTTCGAGAAGGGTCGACGGTGATGATTGGATGTGAAAGAGTTGGGGGTGCTCATGTTTTTTTCTCTCAAAGATGACATTTGTCTCATGTTTAACAGCGTGGATGCTGTCATGAAACAACGTGGGCTAGAAGTACCCTGTCGAATGTCTTTTTCGTTGGTGGACATACTGAAGAGGTGACAACTACAAGCGTCGATATGATAATCATTCAAGAATATGTCTCCTTCGTCGATGGTCAGACATCGGCAGAGAATGATGTCGACCCAACATCGATAGAGAACGACTCCGATGAGGAGGTATCGAGGGGGATGATGGCGAATGCGTCGACGATCGTACCATTTCCATCTCAAAAGTATATGATACCATAAAATAAAAAAATTTAAATGTAGTTATTATAATAATTATAAGATATACTTACAGAATATAAAATAATATATTATTCAAAAAACTAAACGATTAGTATGTTCAAAATATAATTTATTTATTTTAATTAGTTTAAAATAACTTAGATAATTAAATATTATATAAAAGGAAAGTTAGGTCATATTTCATTTTATTATGATTTATTATTATTTGATTTAGATAAAAGTTTTATTTTATAGTACTTATAATAATAATAATAATCTATTTTTAAGTTCACCCCAAGCTAGATACTAAATTGATGAATGAAAGCCCCTTATTTGTGGGACAAGGAACATATAATATCAAATCTAAAATAGAGTTATAATAATATATTAAGTTTAAAATATAAAATTATTATAATAATACATAAGACATAAGTGTAATAATTATATAAAATATAAAATGCTATATTATTAAAAAAATTATTATATTATGTTTAAAATATAATTTAATTAGCTTATAATAATGGAGATAATTAAATATTATATAAAAGGAAAGTTAAAGAAGATTTTGAATTTTTATTACTTGAGAAAATGAATGTAGAAGACAAATCACAAACTTTTCTAAGTTATGATCTAGCTATGAAATTCGGTAATCATTACAAAGATGTTGTCGGTCAAAAATGACTATCCTCTACTTCTATTAGATGATTATTATTCAAAGAAACCTAAGGATTTATTATATAGTCATTGTGGAAGGCCAGAAACCTAAGAATATTCAAAGATGAATTCCTCACTACCTAACATACGGTTAAGAGCTCAAAGGGAAATGAGAGAGACTCCTCAAGATTTTCCAAAGGTGAACTAGAACTAATGTGAAGACTTGACTTTAAACATTCTCAACCTTCATTGTTCAAATTGTGGGAACACGTTTAGGAATGGTGGTTGAAATTGAACATTGCTAGGGAATCTAGAGGTAATCTAGGACTTGCAAATAAAAGAGTAGAAGATATGAAAG
>JASDQU010101437.1:0-11804 GCA_032191745.1 Picea mariana | reverse complement strand
TATATATATATATATATATATATATATATATATATATATTCTGGATCATTCAGATCTTCATGTGTTATTTTTTTATGCTTATGATGTATTTTCTATGTGTTGGGACAAATATATGATGCTTATGTATAAAATGTTGTTTAATGTGATAAATACCAATCTAATAGTAATTTAGCCATGCTATCTTCTATTTCATTAAATTGTCTTTTAATATCTCTAAATGTGATTGAATCAAAGTTGTGAGATAATAGTCTAAGTTGCAGTTATTTGGGAAAGAGGTAAGGTTCGCGAACATGATATACATTGTTGAGCTGCAGGATGACAAGTTGGGAATCTAATAGAACTCTAACGTCAGGAATGTGGTGATGAATGACCTCGGTGAGGAGACCAATGACGACATTGTATTCAACTTGGTTGTTGGTGGCCGAGCCCAGACATATGCCACTAGAGTGGAGCAGTACATGTGAGGGGGTATAGAGGGACCAAGCGACCGAAGCAAGATTCTAGGTCCAGCGGATGGTGTCGTCAACGTAACCAATGTGGTAGCCTTATGGATGATGCATCTGTCTATAACATGAATGATAGATCATACATGAGGAATGGTGGTGGAAAAGAAGACTAAAAAACTCTGCAAATGTGTACAAAGAAAAACCTAACGTAGGGGGGCTATGTTTAGGCAAAAAACATGTTTAAGTACAACCCGTTAATAGGTTATTTGAGAGGGTATCCTTCTGAAGAAGAAAGGATGCATGCGCTCTTTGTGAGGCGGTTTTGGACAGTGCAGGGTCCATGCTATAATGGTTCAAATTTCCTGTGGTTGAGAGTATCATGGGCAATATTGTAGGCTAAAACGATATCACCATCGTTAAATGAGCGAAGGCTGACATGACGGTCGAAGGTGGCTTTGGACGATTTTTTAGCTATCTCGTTGTGTTTAAATGAAGATCGACGATGTTCATCAAGCGACTCTAAGGTCAACAAGCACTGCTCCATTGGAGCAGTGTCGGGTAATAGCTCAATGGTAGTGTGTAACGTGGGGATTTCACACTCGATAGGGAGGGTGGCTTCGATCCGATGGATGAGGTGGAACATTGTAAAACCTGTGGCATTTATGGGTGACGTACGATAATCTCATAACACAGAAAACAACATATAATGCTAGTTGGTCTTATGTTTGTTGACGATAGGTTGTAGCATGGTTTTGAGGACTTTGTTGACAACCTCGACCTGTCTGTTGGACTGAAGGTAGTATGGGGAGGCGAACTTCTAGGAGAAGCCTAATTTTGAAGAAATTTCCGCAAAGATCTCATTCTCAAATTGTTTACCGTGATCAAACACTAACTGCAGTGCGACTCCGAATTGGGTAATGACATGGTTGAAGACAAAATGCATTGTTGTGTCAACATTAGTTTTGAAACTGGGTATAGCTTCGATCCATTTGGTAAAGTAATATACTTCCATGTCAATGTACTTGTGTCCATTACCAGATGTAGGAAGACAAGTCATGAAGTCTATGCCCCATTTGCAGAAGGGTCGACGGTGATGATTGGATGTAAAAGAATTGGGGGTGCTCATATTTTTTTTTTTCAAAGATGACATTTGTCCCATGTTTAACAGCGTGGATGCAGTCGTGAAACAATGTGGGCTAGAAGTACCCTGTCGAATGACTTTTTTGTCGGTGGACATACCTAAGAGGTGACAACTGCAAGCGTCGATATGTTAATCATTCAAGAATATGTCTCCTTCATCGATGGTCAGACATCAATGAAGAATGATGTCGACCCAACGTCGATAGAGAACGACTTCGATGAGGAGGTATCGAGGGCCCTGATGGCGAATGCGTCGATGATCGTACCATTTCCATTCCAAAAGTATATCATACCATAAAATGAAACTTTTTAAATGTAATTATTATAATAATTATAAGATATACTTACAAAATGGAGATGACGGGAATGGAGATGAGCAGTCTGCAAAACCCTAGCCTCCTCGCTAGGTAGACGGACGGCCACCAAGAACATTTTTCCCTCGAGGATCTCAACCAGAGCCTCCGCCGACTACTCGGCCTGCACTGTCGCAAGAACATGGGTGCAGAGGAGGGGGGGAAACCCCCCTCATACCGCAATGTAGTGGCCAACGACAAGGAAGGAGCTTGAATAGTGCAGCCCACCTTTGAGCTGCCGCTGCAGGTGCGAGAACAGTTACTAGCCAGAGAACAAGGCCTTAGATCGGAGATGGAAACCAAAGCAGGGACTTCCCAAGCAAAGCCACCACGGACCTGGGAACCCAGCAAATGTATTCCGCAGATGGAGAAGCTGCCGCGCTACCTCATCAACACCACATGGGTTGGAGAACACACGCAATTTATGAAGGAGCATGCCCTAATCGAAAAACTCCTAGGGCTCTGGCCTGCAGAAAGGGACCTGCACAAATGGATTAAACACTGGTGGAATCCCAAGGGAGATTATGAGCTGCAACTCGGCTCCAAGGGATTCTTCACAATCATTCTATACAATCTAGAAGACAAAGACAAAATTTTTGAAGGCAGACCATACTTTTTCAACTCGACAGGACTGTTCCTCCGCTTTTGGACTGAAAAATTTAATCCGGACAAAGAGGACTTCACCATGGCCCCTGTATGGATTCACTTGTACTCCCTACCGCAAGAGTTCTAGTTGAAGGAGATTCTAATGGGCTTAGGCAACACCTTGGGACAATATGTGAAAGCCTCAGAGGCCACAAAGCAGCGAAAATACACTTCATATGCTAGAATCTGTGTGTATATGAATATATCCAAAGCCCTCCCTGGGGTGGTAACCCTCGAGTATCAAGATGAGGACTGGCAACAAACCATAGACTATGAACATATACCATTCAGATGTCGAAGATGCCACGAGCATGGCCATCTCTACCGAGATTGCCCCATCATCAAGCAAGCCACAAAGGCACCTGAAACCAGGCAGAAGGACGGATTCACCACAGTTACTTCAAAACGGCGCAACCCAACAAAGAAGCCGCCCACGACCGGCAGACAAAACATTGCCACCAAGAACTCATATGTGATTCTGGAGCAGCTACCAGAGGACAAGGAAGTCCAGGATCCGCACAAAAATCCTCTCAAAATGAAAACAGAGGGATCGAACCCCGACCCTAACCATCCCACCGGCGAGGACCCCATGGAAGAGCGAGGAGAGGGAGATGGGGATACTCCAATGCTGCTGGAAAACCGAGATCTGGCCGGAATAGATTTGGAAAAGATGGAGGAGGCTCTGAATCAAAAAGATCTGCAGACCCTTCCTGAAGAGCAACTCCATAAGGTGCACAAAGTCTTTCTTAATTCCTCTGCAGGATCCACTGCACGCCTAGGCATAGCAGCAGACTCGAACTCTGGCTTGAAACGAATCCTCCGTGAAAGAAAAAGAAGGGGATGAAAAACTGCACAACAGCTAATCAAAGAAGCAGGTAATCTAATGATTAACTCCGGTCAGATACACAAGCTTTCAGAGGGATACCTCCACTCTGCACCCCCCTCTTAATGATGAAGATAGTCACGTGGAACATCAAGGGACTGAATGGCAGATCCAAACAAAGGATCCTTCGAGAATGCATCATGGCAGAGAAACCTGATATACTGCTGCTCCAGGAAACCAAATGCAAAGGAGCAGAAGCCGAAACCATATCTTAGTGTATATGGAGAGACTGTAGCTCCATCACCTCAGACTCTACAAGAGCTTCAGGCGGCCTAGCCATCTTATGGAATCCAGCAAATGTACATATCAACAAGGCCTTCACAACAGTTGGAACAATAACGGCTCACTTCGAAATCTTAGGCACCACCCAGGAAGGAGCCATAACAAATGTCTACGGGCCGCACATCAATCAGGACAAAGATAAATTCATACAGTCTCTCGCGCTGATCAAAACCCTGGTGGCAACCCCGAAATGGATCTTAGGGGGTGACTTCAACATGATCCTGACACTGGAGGAAAAAACTGGAGGCATCAAACGACTCGAGCAAGACAGTGGTAAGTTTAAGGCTCTCATTGATCAGCTAAAATTAGTAGGCATTGAGAATAGCAATGGCACCTTTACTTGGTCAAATCGCAGATCAGGCAACCAGCACATAGCCTGTCGGCTCGACCGCTTCTTGGCAACTGAAGACATTATGGATTCTGGCTCCCATCTGGAAAGCCTAATCCTACCAAAAGTCGGCTCGGATCACTGGCCCCTGGCGCTACAAATGGATCTGGGAGAACCCCCTAGATACAAGCCTTTCCACTTCGAGAAGTTCTGGCTAGCACACCCATACTTCCATCGACTAGCCAAATCTTGGTGGGAACAAGCAGCAATAGACCACGGCTCATGCATGTACCGGTTTCAGCAGAGATTGAAAAAATTCAAGCAGAGCCTCAAATACTAGAACAAGAATAGCTTTGGCAACATACTACAGAGCATAAAGGACATAGAAAACAAGCTCGAGGACATCCAAAAAACCTTCATCTCGGGAGCAAGAACTGTCGAACTAATGAAGGAGGAAGAACAACTTCAGGCACAGTTAGAGGAACCAAAGAAACAGGAGGAAATCCTCTGGAAGCAGAAATCAAGGGTCCAATGGCTCAAAGAAGGAGAAAAGAACACAAAGTTTTTTCACCGAGCCATGATGCACAGAAGGCATATCAACAAGATTACTCACCTGGAGGATAGCCAGGGCAACCTAACCCGGGACCACACCAAAATAGAGGAGGAACTACTCAAGTATTATCAGGACCTCCTCATGGAACCCCAACAGGACAGAACGACAGCAATCAAACGGGTAACGGAACACATTCTGGAACTCGTCACTCTAGAGCAGAACACCGCCCTAACTCGACCCATCACACAAGAAGAGGTCGACCAAGTAGTGAAAGAAATGGCAGCAGGGAAAGCCCTAAGCCCGGATGGATTCACTGTTGATTTCTTTCACGACTGCTGGGATCTGATCAGAAAGGATGTGTGGGAAGTAGTAGAAGAGTCACGAGCCTCAGGCCTGGTATTACCAGCTCTCAATGCCACCTTCCTTACCCTCATTCCAAAGGAAGAAAGTGTCACCAATCCCAAACACTTCCGACCAATAGCACTATGCAACGTCATCTACAAAGTCATAACAAAGATCATCGCAACCAGGCTCAAGCCCATCCTGCTGTACCTCATATCCAAATAACAATCAGGGTACGTAGAAGGACAACAAATCATGGACAGTGTCATTCTAGCTCACGAGATCATACACTCCCTCAAGTCCTCCAGAACTCCAGGTATGCTTATTAAACTTGATCTTTCAAAAGCTTTTGATCGGGCCAGCTGGCAGTATATTAGAGCGGTCGTAAACTCCTTTGGCTTTGACCAAACTTGGATAGGCTTGGTTATGAATCTTACCTCCTCCGCCTTCTTTTCTATCCTTGTGAACGGTGTGCCTTCAAAACCCTTCTCGCCAACTAGAGGAATCCAGCAGGGAGACCCTCTCTCCGCTTTTCTGTTCATCCTCTTAGCGGAGGGTCTGAGACGCTACATCAAAGCATCTATAAATTATGGCTCACTCAAAGGCCTACCTCTGCACAATATACAACCTGCACCCTCGCACAGCCAATTTGTGGATGATACCCTCCTTCTGAACTCTCCCACTGTCCAGAAAGCCACAAAGCTCAACTCTATCCTTTCAGATTTCTCCGAGGCCTCTGGCATGGCGCTCAAGCTGGAAAAGTCCAAACTCTACTTCTTTAGCACCCCACCCCCTGTCCAAAGGCACATCTCTCGACTTATGGGGATACCCAAGAGCTCCCTCCCATCCAACTATCTTGGGATACCTCTCACTGGTGTGGCGGCCTCCAACATCTCCTGGGATAGCCTCCTCCTCTCCATCTCCAACAGACTTCACAACTGGACTTTCAGACCTTTAAATATCGCCTCCCGGCTGGTTCTCCTCAAATCAGTTTTGCAAGCACTGCCCACCTACCTTTTCACCGCCCTAGCGGCTCCCAAAAAAGTCATCAGAGCTATCAGAACCCTGTAGCGAAATTTTCTCTGGAGCGGACACCAACCAAACAAGAAATGGGCGTTAGTCAATTGGGACAAACTCTACACGCCAAAAAATCAAGGTGGATTGGGGCTACGAGATCCAGGCAAGCTGAACCAAACAATGGGTGCTAAAATATGGTGGAGGTGGCTGAAAAACCCAATAGCAGCTTGGGCTCAACTATGGAAAAGGAAATATGCCCCACACACACCGGAAGATCAATTAATCCGACACAACAACCACATTCAGGGATCCAACGTCTAGAACACAGCTTGGCTAAATCGAACTCTGGTGAAAAATCACCCATTCTGGGAGCTAAGAGATGGTGGAAGCGCCCTTTTTTGGAAAGACTCTTGGCAGCAACTCAAGCCGTTGGAGACAATAGATGAGCTAGTGATCCTCAAAAGGACCCTCCACCAAAGCGCCCTTCCAAAGGTTAAAGAACTATGGATTCCACAAACACCGCAGCAAAGGTGGTGCCAATGGAGGACCTCCCACCAAGAGCTCGGGACCCCAGAAACCCTGGACCTGCAAAGCTGGCAATTACAAGCCACCARRAGGAAAATACTTTGCAGGACTGGAACGGATATCCTAAGGTGGGGATACACCACAACGGGCACTTTCAGTATTAAGGAAGCGTACTCACTGCAAGCTCAACAATAGAATCCCAGAAAGGAGATGATATGGAKCAAAGTCTGGAGTCCATCCCTTTGGCCCAAGATCTCTACCTTTCTCTGGCTGCTAGTGCACAATAGAGATCTAACCTGGGACAATCTCAGGAAGAGGGGATTCATTGGACCTTCAATTTGCGTTCTTTGCTCGCTACAAGAGGAAAGAAAAGAACATCTCTTCAATATATGCCACTACAGTCAACAGATTTGGGACCATGGGGCGCAAATTATGCGCAAATCAAACCGAAACCGCAACAGCATCAATTGCACAATCGAAAACTGGGACAACATCTCCTTCAACAACCCCATACTGAACTTCATTTGGAACCTGCTGCCGGGATTCACCCTCTGGCAAATCTGGAAGGAACACAACAATTGCATTTTTCGCTCTCAGACCTCCCTCCCGGAAGCCACTTGGGCACAAATCAGAGCCCAAATAAGCGAAACAGTCAGAAGCAAATCCTGGTCAGCGACAGATTGGCAGTGCAGCCCTGACGAGCAGCCAATCTTACAAACCTGGTAGCCCAGCCTAAGTAACCATCTGTCGGTAAGACGCCAAATGAGCCAACCCACCAGCCCAAACACCTGGACTCCCCTGTAGGAACACTTCATCAAGGTCAACTTTGACGGAGCCTCCAAGGGCAACCCAGGATCAGCTGGATACGGGGCTGTTATTAGGGACTCAGGCGGAGCAATCCTAAATATGGAAGCAGGATATATAGGGGACACAACCAACAATGTGGCTGAGCTTACAGGACTCCTGCGAGGATTACAAACAGCCATTGACCAAGGCCATCAAAGAATAATTCTAGAAGGGGACTCCCAAATCATCATAAGCTTAATCAAAAGAATCCTCCATGGTTGTGACCCTGAAAAAATCTCTCCGAGCTGGCGACTACATGGACTTCTAGCAGACTTCCGGCATCATCTACAGCCGCACCTCACCATCACTACTTCTCACGTAAAATGGGAGGCGAACAGAGTAGTTGATCAACTAGAAAACGAGGCAGTGGAGCAGGGAAAGGATCACCTATACTGGGAAAGACAGGGCTCACCAGATATCGAGCTCCTCACTTGTTGTCAAGCCTTAGCCAACCGAGATCTCCACTCCCCGGATGGGGTGTTACGGGCCGCGATAGCGCCACGTAGGCCGAGCCAGGACGTCGAGTTAATGCATCCAACAGCTCGCCTTGCCTCGCACATTTAACCCACATGACTCATAGCAAGCGATGCATTACGAAGAGGCCCCTCATGCAAGCGAAAGGTACTCACCAGCAGCGCACTAACGAGCAGAGATTAATGGAGTCGTTTAATTCCCTGGAGATGTTAATTATGGTGTTTATAACGCTCATAGCCTGGGTTGCAGCACCTAATGGCAATTTGGTCTGGCAGACCTCCATCCCTCAGAAGCATTCGAGCAGAGGCAGCCTCCCTCCCATCTCTCTCGCTCAGAATCAACACTCAGTTACCACGATACTCAATGACATTTTGATAAATTCAGGCAGCCTTCAAATCCTCCATAGGAACTTTGCCATGCCTCGTATTCATGGGACACCACGACGAGGTGTGGTCTGGTACGCAGTGGAGTCCAGGCGCAAACGCAGGAAGGATTTCGAGAGGGCGATGGCAATCGTTGCTAGACGAAGGAGGACTCGAGCACGTCAATAAGTCAGCATGCAAGCCAACCTGCCCAGCCCTTCCGGGCACACCCTGTTCGAAGCATTGAGCAACCAGAATCTAAGCTTGAGACTTGGCTCGCACAGCACCTGACAACCAGCTAGTAATGAGCCCGGCCCCACCACTGCTATCGCAGAACAGCCTTACTCCCCTTGCTATGTGATCGAGGAGGTTCCTCCCGAGCTCACCACGGAAACCACAGAGGCAGAGCAAGAGCGCCATCAGTACAGAGCAAAAGTAGAAGATGAGGCCGTCAATGAGGAATCCAGGGACAGCCACCGGTGGGAGCAGCCTTCAGAAGCGGACTGGGGATATCTCGACCTTATCTTCGAAATCTGAGACAAGCTGGCCGACCACACTTTCCGCCTGGAGCGCATGGAAAAACGGCTTGATATGTTTTTTGCTGCACATTCCAGAGCTTCATCCAAGAAACAGTGCCCAACCTATGCGCGCCCATACTCCTTCCCGGCTCGATGGAGACACTCAGAGACATAGTACAAGCAGCTCGGCTTCAAGGTTCATACATGTTTTGGTGTTGTTGCCATATTTTCAGCTTTATGCTAGATAGTTATCAGGCTGTTTTAGTAATAGATAGAATAATCAGCTTCATGCTGGCGACCATAAGTCCTGGTTTCCTTCGGGCAGGACGTCGCTCTGGAAAACTTTGCTAAACTTTGTCAACTAGACCACAAGGAGACATTTGGATATGGATACCCCGCTGTCTCGGTTTCCTGCTTAGGCGGGACAGCGGGCATCTCATACAGTTTTGTACTTTGATTATGTTAATATAACAGGCACCACCTTTTTACTTAAAAAAAAAAAAAAAGATATGCTTACAAAATATAAAATAATATATTATTCAAAAAACTAAACGATTAGTATGTTCAAAATACAATTTATTTATTTTAATTAGTTTAAAATAACTTAGATAATTAAATATTATATAAAAGGAAAGTTAAATCATATTTTATTTTATTGTGATTTATTATTATTTTAAATCATATAAATTTCTATTGGTTGGTTCAATGGGTCGTTGCCCACCAACCATCCATGGATTTCCCGTACCGAGTGATCCACTCTGTTTATCAACGTAGGTATACAGAAATGAATTTGATTATTTATTAAACAAGGGTGTTCCTTCCTCTGTTCCCAGTTCGAACAAAGGATTAGATAGCAGTGGAATTCATAATAAAGGCTTCGGGAGGAGTACGCTACCATCTCATTCGAGGAGAAGGATTTGTTAATTCATGCATTTCCCCAATATGCATCATATGGAGCCTTATCACGATAGGTCTCTTCTACTTATTACCTATGGATGCCACCAAAATGTAGGCAATCTTCGTTCCAAAGGGTTGAAAGAGTTTACGGAGTTGAATTTCTTAGCCAACCGAAACCTTTCGACCTTCACCTGCCACGAGTGAAAACAGTGGTGGACAGAGCGCAAGAAACACAGCGAAGGTGGTGGATGGACAAGGCAGGTAGGGTCCTTCGAGCCAAGGAAGAAAAAGGACACGGCCGCCTTCATACAACACGTCAAGAAACTAATATTGGAGGTCAGTTATATGCATTAATTACCTTATGATTTTGGGTGAGTCTTAGCATTTTGTTTAATTGCCCATGAAAACCTGAACGTGAATCACAACCCCTGGTTCAGAATTGAATAATACCCATAGTGCGATTTTTCACTATGATTATCTTTCCGCCTTAATTTTTATTCATGTAGTTCCTGCATGGGTGTTTTCATTCCTTTAATGTTTTTATTTAAATAGTTTGAACCGTAAAGTAAAGGTTGGAAAAGGGAATTAGCTAGGTAAGGTGGATCTTTATTGAAATTCAATTTAGTTTGACATAGCCAGCTAATCAATGTTTTTGTTAGTTGTAGCTGTAACAATCTATTTTAGTTTGACAACATCTATTCCTTGACATAATTACATTTTTTTCTTTAAGAATCTGATCACATTTCCATTCTTTAATTGTTTTCTTAGCCAACCAATAGAATAAGTCACTGAGCCAGCTTTGTTCAATCACATCTCATTTGTACCCATCACCATAACTGAATTGATGAGAGTCTGCTGAGGAGATTTAGAGATTGCGAGAGCATGAGGCTATCGATCCGGTAGTGGCAAGAGACAGGCTAGTGTTCCTATCCTCCTGCATCCTGTGAAATTTGTAGAATGTAGGTAGGGGTTGCACAAAGGGCCTTAGAGGGGATTTTTTGGGTAGGGGCCCACCAATGCACCGGCAAAGGAGGAATACATGCGCACATGTGCACGGGTATAATCCCTTTTCCAACGCATAGTGTGCGACTTTGCTTGACGCAACCGCGCATATGGACGCTGGGAAGGAAAATAAAAGCGCACATTAGATGCACGCCTATCTCACTAACAGTTGCGAACTGATGCACGACTATTTCTCAGAAAGTTGTGCATCAGTGCACAGCTATGCAAATAACGAACACACACATGTGCACACCTGTTTGGGTGACAACTGCACATGTGATGCACGAATGTTTCTCAGAAAGATGTGCAACGGTGAAAAGAACAAGCACACATATGTACGCTTCTGTCTGGGTGAAATTTGCGCACTGGAGACAATGCTAAGGGGTTTGGAATTTTTGAATTTTTTATGTTTTTTTATGGATTATGAGGCTGATCAAGTGTTTTTGTGTGAATGCAGGTCATTGACATACTCCAGATATTACGATGCTAGTGCATTGGAGAGAGTGCGATTGGGACCTTTTATGGGAGGCGATTATAGAGCAGTTGGGCATGCGAAGACATTTGGCAGCCTGCGGGTGGTTCAGGTTCTTCGACTTTCCATTGATGCAGTTGTAGGATTTCATGCTTTAGTATTTGAATGCGACGTGGAGCACTGATCTGCAGTGTTTCAATGTGAGAGGACAACAATTGACATTCTCGGTCGTCGAGGATGTGTATTTTTTTATGGGTCTCCCATTGCATGGGATGGCCCTTCCTATTGACTCCCCGCTCTTGGGGGACGAGTGAGTGGGTGACTTGGTGATTCACCACTACTCGGGACCGAACCTAATGCCAGGTTTTTTCATCCTGATTGAGGTGCTCAATGACCTTCCGACAGAGTGCATTTCCGCTATGGTGGTGAGGATGTGTGGATGCTTGGGAACTTAATGGATCACTGGAGGTCAGTTGAGGATAGTGGAGTGGCTCCTCAATTAGCCCCTTTTTTCCTGGGGTCTACTTCTGCCCACCCGGATGATGGGACAGGTGAACCAGTGTCGACGATCAGAATCTGGTGACTTTACTTTTGGGTCCATTCTAGTGGCCTGGTTTCTAGAGAAGGTGCCTCTGTTGCACCCAAGGATTCTGTTGGAGCCCTTGGGGCCATGAGAGCCACGACTGATGTGGTCGTCCCATGTGTTGGTCTGACACAAC
>JASDQU010101436.1:373685-386127 GCA_032191745.1 Picea mariana | reverse complement strand
TCCAGGGTGCACTTTGATTAGTGTAGGAAGAATGGCCCAGGGTGAGGAATGGTCCATGCTCAGAAATCAGAAACAATCCTTCTTCCTTGTTTGAGAAGAATAGGGCAGATAGCCCATTGCTGATGAGGGCAGATATTCTTTCAAATCTCACAAACGTGAGTGAAAGATTGGCCCAAATGATTCAGTTTATTTTTAACAATATTTTCTGTGCAGGATGGCATCAGATGATTGTTATGGAGACTACCTGTCTCCAGACAGTAGAGATATACTACTGTGGTGGATATGTTCCACTATTTTGAGGTAGATATTCTTTCAAAGCTCACAGATGTGAGTGAAAGATTGGCCCAGACAAATCACTTTATATCATAACATTGTTTCTATGCAGGTTGCTATCAGATGTTTGTTATGAAGACTGTATGACAGTAGATGAGGACTACTGTGGTGGATATGTTCCACTGTTCGCAACCATACGTTGTTGATCAAGTACTTGTGTGTTACTTGGTGTGGTAGTAAACCATTGGATTGTAGTTATGTACTACTATGGATAGACACAGTTGTGTTCTATTTCTGTTCTAACTGCCTTGAAGACTATTAGCAGTTTATTGAAAATAATCACCATCTAGACAAATGATGAACAGAGATTTTCCAGACGGAAATTGCTTCAGAGCATTTACTCCTCTAGAGTATAAGAGTGGCTCCTGTATCACTCTATGGTGTGAGTGACTTATCAAGCATCATGTCTAATTACTCAGATGAAGTATGGTTCCGAGAGATGATGCAGCTGATGGTGATGGTGATGCTCATGATCTAGTCATGAAATAATCTAGACAACTATATTGATGCTACCGGGTAAATGGTATGGTTTTTGTGCTCAAGACCATTACCTGTAATACCTCCCTAGCTAGGAGGGAGTGTTAATATTATGGTAGCTGCGGGAGGTATTTACCTCCACGTGTGAACCTGATGAGAATAGAAGACTCCGGAAAGCAAGAGAAAACCCTAATAAGTTGGCTAATAACCCTAGAAGTCTTGTCAGCTCAAGAAGATAATTGATATTAGGTTATTAGCCTCCAAGAAAAGAAGTTGGCCAGAAATAATAATAATATACTGAACAGACACATATCCAGAAGGAGAAGTCGGCCCCAGCAAATCTGGCAGAACCACTATAAATATAGGGCCCAGTTCTCATTTGACAGCATCTCGGAATTGCAGACAGCAAGTGGTGCGCAATGCAGTTCCCAGTTTGGTGCGCACGTTTGGAGGAGAGCTGCAAGTGCAGCTGTTGCAGCTAGCAGTTTCAGTGTTGGCTTGGACTATCTCTTGGCTAGGGTTTGGACTATCTGATCAGCTATTGTTGGTGCGCTATCCTTGGAGGAAGATGCGCTACACCTTGTTTGGCTATCTAGCCTAGGGTTTGCTTCCGGAGTAATTCTCAGTCAAGGTTAAGGTGCTCGAAGGGTGGCTTCGGCCTATGGTTGGGTGACAAGGGTATCGTCAATGGTAAAACGAGCACACCATCTTCTATATTCTAACAGATACTTTCGAGAAACACAAGAGATATTTAATTGGTGTTTGTTGGAGCTTTTGGCACTTGTTTTGGAATCTTATTGTTGAAGACTAATGGCAAATTTCTTGAATCAAGTTTTGTTAATCAAGGGCTAGAAAAATGTGTAATGATGTTCGTTTTAAAAGAGTGTAATTTTGATTGATTCTCCTATTATCTCTTTACATCTAATGTTGGAAATGTGTTCGCATGCTTAGTTTCTTAATTTGGATTGGCTTTAAATACGTTTATGATAGATGAGCCCTTTGTTACAACTTTAGAGGTCTTTCTTAGTTCGAATTCCTCTCAAGATAAATTTGTTTTAGTGGACAACATGATATGTTAGTGAATAAGTTCATAATCCAGGTTGTTTACTTCCATTATTTCATTAAAAAACCTTTGATGTTTGCTTCCCTATAAGTCCATATGCCCAACATTGTCCTAGGTGTTACCCCTCAGTTTCACTTCAGAGTACCTCATTTTCTTTGCCAAATATGTTCTAGCATATGAGTAAATCTCATGCCTATCTAGAGATGATGTAAGAGCCTAGATTTCCATGATCAATTCTACCAACACGAAGATTTATATTATGTACCATGATCAGCCAAAACTATGGCCATTGTATCTTATGTATTGTACTAAACCAAGCTTAGTGATCTATGTAAAGTGTTTTTTTATCTAGGTGGTTGCTCTAGACCCTTTGTCATTTTTCATGGCACATCCTCTTAATGCTCATTTCAAAATAGTCCCTTCCCTTAGGCTCATACTAAACATCTCATAAATGTTATTTATGGTTGAGGTGGGTGCGAGGGGGTCTTGGAGTGGATCTATTAGGACATATGACTTAGGGAACCATAGGTTTTTTCACTTTACTGTTATATAAAAGTGTTGTTCATGTATTATAAAGGTTATTATACCTAGAGAGCACACTTATTTTATGCCTAAGCATGGATCTCTCTATATATTTGTCACACTTTGGCCTAGGTGATCATCTCCCTAGCACTTTGGGGATTCGTGACATCTATTCATCATTTGAGATCATTCTACAAATTTTCATGCAAAGTCACAATGCCCCGGACACTTGAGGGTTACTCATCATGCACATGAACCATTCATGCCATGTCACATCATAGTTCATGGAGCACTCAACCACATCACCATATATGGAGGCACATGTCACCTTTAGAAGAGCCATCCACCTTGGAGGTTGCATCACTTCATCGTTGGAGCATCTACTTGGCACGTGTGAACCTTTTTTGACCCTCCTAGGCTTGTGGGAGGTGGTTAGCATGATTTAGGGAGGAGATTACAAATTGGATACCTCACTCATGACCGCTGGGAGTTATTTTAGAGGAGTCATCTCCTCTTGGAGCCTCCCACATGCCACACATGTGGACTTTCCCTCTCTTGTGCATAGTCGTTGGCCTATTTGGAGGATCGATTTTCATTGGAGAGGTATCTTGAGGTAATTACCATACATCATGGAGGGATGTTTGCCTTCCTTGACTCTACTTGGATATTTTTGGTGTTAAGTCTCCCTCTCTTGGGGTAATATTGTACATGTGGCACAACTACTATGATATTTTATGTATTTTTTACTTTGTCCTCGTAGTTAGTTGGAGGACAAGTCTTTTTTAGATCTCCTAGGCTAGATCTAAGGAGATAAAATTATTATTGTAATAAGAGGGTTGTTGAATCCTTCTCTATAAAAGAGGCTCCCCCTCACACTAATATTTGTTGTTGATTGGCTCTTGAGAATACAACTTGTTGAATATCTACCTATTGAGACGACTTGGTGTCAATTTTTCAAGTTCTTCTACCTTGGTTTCTATTTGGTGTTTCAAGATTGATTGTGAATTTTCAAGTCTTCTACAAAGCTAGGAAAAATCGATCCATTGAAGGGTAAATTCTACCACTTGGAAGGAAGTAGTTGTGAGGTAACTCCTCCCCTATCTCTCTTTGTTAGTTTGGTAAGTGTTTTAATTCCTTGCTTGGTCTATCCTCTAGGAACCCTAGCAAGGGTATGTACTATTAATTTCAATTTACTAAGCTATAGTTGAGATTGTTGGTGAAGTTGATCCTTATAGAACCCCTTCTTTGTAGGGTATTGGTCTTCATTTTCATCTAGATTAGATTATGAGACTAATTGAGTCATTGGCCCTAGTCTACTCATTCTAATCCATAAAGAAAATAGGCCATTTTGAAGAAGGGTTTCTTCTTAACACCATCAGCCCTTTTTGGATAAGGCACTTGTCTTGTCCTATCAACCTTCAAAATTATAAAAAACTCAAAATCTTTTTTCCTTTTTTATTTATAAAAAATCTTAAGGAAAATATTGGAAAATGTCTAGTTTAGATTTCTTTCTAGTCTAGTGTTTAATTTATTACATATTTCATTTCCTGGAATAGTATAGATTAGGATTTGATATTAAATTTACTATCTTAAAACCTAATTTCCAAATCAGCCCGAGGATTGTTCATTTAAAGTTCATCTTTCTTTCTTTGGGTTGTTCTTAGTGTTTGTGTAAATCTGGAAATTGCATAAAAATGATAAAAAATCAGATTTACATAACCTCGAGTCTATACTTATTGCATTGGTAGAATATCTAGCATAGACTTGGTATTAAATTCATAAGCTAGAAAGGTTTATCAAGTTTCATTTCTAATTTCTAATTTCTAATGGTGAATCTTCCTTAAGATGGTTTTACTTGCATATTCTTTCACTTAAGGACATACATGGTAAATTCAAAGTAAATTCTTGCAAAACCCTAAAGTGAATTTACATCTTGACTCAAGTTGCTTCTTATTTTAAATTGAATAATTTGTTGTCGACTTGTTTCAAGTAATATTGGGATGTTATAACATTAAATATCATGAAACCCTAATCTATAACTTAAGATGTCTTGCTTTTAAGTGCTTATCTATCTTTGTTTGGTTGATAATAGATATCCCTCTAATATCAAATCTGGAATTTACATAATTTGACACATAAAGCAGATTTGGTGATCCAAGACCAGCCAAGTTACACCTTGGACTTGCCTTCCTTAAGCACATATTATATTGCTCTTAATGTCACATCATCTAAAGTCAATTTTTGTTGTAAGATTGCATCTCTTGTTGTCTCATTTGACTTGAAGTTGTTTCTCTTGTAAGTTACATTTACTAAGTTATTGATAGTTTACTTCTTCAAAGTTTATCATTAGCTTGGGGTGGTAATCAACATATTGCAAATCTGAAATATCTTTAATAACAAATCAGATTTGAGTATTGATCCACTTGTTTTGAATTCCTACAAGCATCTAAGTGGATTGTAGTGATTTATGTTCTTTCTCTTGAACACTCATCTTAAAGCATTACATCATTAAGCTATTGGAATCATTTTACATTGTGTTGTATCTTTGTGGATCCAATTGTATCATTGAAGTAAATCTTTGATTTCCTTGACTAAACAATAATTAAGATTTACTTAGGCTCTCCCAATAATAATTGTATATCAAAGGGATACCTCCCTTGGCCTCTTGAGAGCTGGTCAAAAGTGAAGGGGGAGTTGTGTTGAGGTGACAGTGACACAACTCCCATCTGTTACCCCAAGGTGGCATCTGTGGATTGGGCTTTACCACTTAGATACTATTTTAAGCAGCAACACTAGGCACTAATCCTACTCTCAACCAACCTCATAAAACTCATGAAATCAACCATTTAACTTGTTGTTTTGATATTTGAAATTTATAAAGGCAAAAATCAGAATTCAAGTTTCATTCCTTGAGCAAAAAGGATCTTCCATTTTTGCAATTTTGAGATCTGGAAATTACCAATTAAAAATTCGCAAAACTCAAATCTCATTTCCCAAGTCAAAGATTCTTTCTTTTTCTGTCCAAAGATCTGAAAATTATAAACTTGAAAAGAGGGTTTCAGATTTTCCTTTTCAAGTCAAGAAACCATCCATTGCACTCAACCTCATTAAGCTTAGAAGTTTATTTAGGGATTCCCCCCTTGTGCCAAACAAAAGATGGCCTAATGAGTGGGAGAAGGTTATTGTGGTGACATTGGATAACCTCTCCAAGTTGTCCCTAGGTTTTCACCTTGTGGATTGGGAATTTTACACCTTGGGTGAAAGTTTAAGTGGTAACTGAGCAAATCCATTCAAGGCAATGAATACCAAGTCCTTATCCTTCACTGTTGTCCCTATGGTAACTAGTTGATCTCTCAACTCTGTGAACCTGGCCAAGTAGCTCACCACTAATGTTGCTCATGTTGATGGCTAAAAGATTGTTTCTCAAGACCATCTTGGAAGTCTAGTATAACCCAACCAAAGCATGATACATAAGTTTACCAGCTGTCTTCTCTGCGATGTAAGTGATCGAGTGATCCTGTTGACCGCCTCTCCAACATAGGTGGTCAACTCCATGTGCCATGAAGAGATGCATCATCAGATGCAAATTTGTTGAATATTTTTGGTTCTACAGGGCATTGTTTGGCCCCAGCACTTCTTTTTGTAACTGGAATTTCCACACCCCTGCGTGGGTTAATAATGTAATAGGTCTGCATGAGTCATGTCTAGGTCAGTTACCTTGGGATCGGTTCACTGGGAGAGTTCCTTTCACTGAGGGTTTTTATTCCTCAGGTTATCAATTGGGCCTTTCAACCTTATTTATTTCCCTTGAGTTTTTCCCTCACACTTGCAATAATTCCTCCAAAGTGGTGAACGACGTTCTAGTGGGCTCATCTTTTGGTAACTATTGTAGGGAATCATTGTAAATGACCATGAAACACATCTTAGAAAGTTTCGCGGAATTCCGTCAGGTCTAGATTAGTTTTTTTTAATTAATTAATTTTTAATTAAATTTCCCTAAGTTTGGAGGTTTAATTATTTAATTAATTAATTATTTTTGAGCAAAAATTGTAAAAACTAGGTCCTTGGATCTTTGATAGGGGTATTTGTGCTCAAAAGAAATGGAATAGCACACCCCACATCCATGGACCAAGTTTCATCTTAGTCGGACAGCTTTTGCTATGGGTTTGTCCACCCGGAGTGTCAGTCAGTCAAAAACAACAATTTCAATTGCTAAAGTCCAAACATGGCAAAAACGTCAAATTGTAATAATGAGTTAGAAGGATGTTTAAAGATGGATAAAGGTTAGAGAGAGACTCCCTAAGCCTTTCCTACCCACCCAACCTTGATTTAACCTTTTTCTAACCCTTACCCCCTCACATCACTCAACCCTCACGTCCCCTAGGGGAAAATTGACGCCCTCCTAGGAAGCTTACGTTTTATTTTAGTGTGGGATGTGTGGGGGCTCCTCTCACACATGGTTTTCCTATCCTAGACCCCCACGTCACCTCCTAGGGTGATCCCTTCCCCTCTCCCTCATTGATTGCCTCCCATTCTTTGCTTTTCCCCCAAGTGGTGCGCCCTCCTAGGAGAGTTACGCCCCCCCTTCACTTGGAAATTTTTAAATAATTTTTTAAAAATTATTAAAACCCTTCCACTCCCTTGGCACTTATCCCTAAGCCTCCCACACCTCTTTTGCTTGATCCCAACACTCCCTCACCCATCTACACCCTAGATCTAAGATCTAAACCCTAGATGGTGCGCCCTAGCCTTGGGATCCCTTCTTTTGCTTGGTGGTCGACACTTGGCATTGATCCAAGAGGGGTAGGTTTGCCTCTCCAAGTATAAATAGATCCCTCTCCTCACTCCCAACTCACCATATCTTGAGCTATTGTTATGCTACTTGATTTCTCACTCTCTCTCTCTCTCTCTTGTTCCATCATTTCCATTCTTTGGCTCTTAGGGTTTTGGAGTAAGTTTTCTCCAAGATCCATTTCTTGAGTAATAAAGAGAAGCTTTGGAGGATAATTGGAAGAGCTATGCATGTTCTTGTTCTTGCCACACATGAGGTAAATTTGTATTGATTTGGTTGGTGATTGCACACATTGGATCTTAGGTAAAATGTTACTTGGGTAGATCTATCAATGCATTTTCTTGTAGATCTATTTATGTTGATTTGCTAGATAGGATTGAAATGTCATCTTGTTAGTATATTCAATATATTATCTCTTGTATGCACATCACCTCTCAAGTTTTGCAAGTTGAGCTTCAACGGTTTCATTGGGGATGCCTCAAGGAAGAGTCTTCCCTTGAAACACATATAAACTCCATATATCTCAACTTTTACTCTTCTACTTATTGATGTTCACTTCATACATATTTCAGCTAGTTTAACTTAGTAAGATTGGTCATTTAAATCAAATTTTTCTTGCGAAAAAATTTTGCCCTAAAAAGCAAAAGTTTTTCTTCACTTTGCTTGTTGTGTGTAGCATTTCCAACAAGTATATCTTGTTGGTTTTTGCAGGTTCAGATCTGGTTGAGAGGGGTTTGGCTACCCAAAAACATCCACACAACACTCCAAGACCCTCCTACAAGATTGGTAGCTATTTCTCAACCTTCTCCTTCAATTTCTAGGCTTTCTTGTGCATAGATCTGTTAATACTATGGTAGCTTCGAGAGGTATGAACCTCTATTGTGACCTATGACGAGATTAGAATATTCCGGAAGGAAGCAAAGAAGTAAAGGAAACCCTAGACAAGATGTCGGCTGCAGAAATATAATTAATATGAATTAATTAGTACCCAGAAGGAGAAGTCGGCCCCAGTAAGTCTGCCAGAACCACTATAAATATAGGGCACCAGTTCTCATTATTCACATTCTCAGAATTGCAGAGAGCCAGTTGTGCGCACTGCAGTTGGCAGTTTTGTGCGCAAGTTTTTGGGGAAGGTGTTGCGCTAGTTTCTGGGAGGGACTATCTGATCAGCTTTGGTTTCTATTCTTGCTTGGTGCATTAGCCTTGCTTAGTTATTGATTGCTACCAGTATTCTTCTCTGTCAAGGTCAAGGTGCTCGGAGGGTGGCTTCGGCCTATGGTTGGGTGACAAGGCTATTGACAATGGTGAAACGAGCACAATCTTTCATATTCTAACAGGTTATGGGCCCACACCTCCTTCATTCAGTCTAAACGCTGAAAGGAAGCATAGTCGCTAGGGTATTGAGCTCGCTGAGGAACTGCCACTAGGGTTACTAGCAAGAGCAGCTTCCAAAGACATTGTCGCTAGGGTTACTAGCAGAAGCAGTTGCAGAAAACCTAACCTCAAATCCGATACCTTGTGATGGAGCATCTCGCTCAAAAAGAAGATATTCAGATGCGCCCTAACTCAGCGCACCTTTTGGCTCTCTCAAAAGACATAAATGACGAAGTTGAAGTTTTGGATCAAGGCATGACCAGTTACCAGTCAACCAAAGACATGAGTGAAACAATCAGTCTTTTACACTACTCAGCGCTTACTAGAACGATTGAAGATGACATGTGGATAATCGACAATGGAGCTTCTAGGCACATGACGGGAGATCAAGCCAAACTCTCAAATCTAAATGAGAAGACCTCGTACAAAGTAGAGCTTGGAGACAAAACCACTTACCCTGTGGAAGGATTTGGACAAGCCGCCATCAAAATGAAAACAGGTAACTATGTTCACTTAAGCAATGTTTTATATGTACCTAGTTTAGAAAAGAATCTTGTATCAATATCTTGCCTAGAAGACAAGGGAAACAGAATAGCTTTCGTGGATGGAAAAGTGTTATCATGGCATAAAGACTCCAGCATAGAGAATGCTAGGGTTATCGAAAGTCGTGAAGGAAATTTGTACAGACTATTAGAACAAAATGAAGAAGCTCTTGTACATGACGAAGTCAACCCTAATGAACTTTGGCATAGAAGGGACGCTCATATTAATTATCAAGCATTACCCTTTCTCAAAAGAATGGTTGAAGGAATACCAGAGTTGCAGTCTACACATGAAGGAATCTGCAAAGGATGTGCCCTTGGGAAGAATATCAAGAAACCATTCCCAAGCAGCAATAACAGATCTAAGGAGATTCTAGATCTAATACACTCAAATGTTTGCGGTTCGATGCCAGTAAAATCTCTAGGAGGATCTTCCTACTACGTAATCTTAATAGATGACTATTCAAGAAAGACTTGGCTATACCTACTGAAGACAAAAGACGAAGTATTCAGCAAGTTTCAAGAGTTCAAAGCAGAAATAGAAAACCTCAAGAATAAGAAGATCAAGACGCTAAGAACCGATAATGGTGGAGAATACACATCAAAGGAATTCGTTGCACTCTGCAAATCGGCAAGGATTAGGAGGGAGTTGACTGTTCCTCATAATCCTCAACAAAATGGTGTAGCAGAAAGAAAGAACAGATCCATTGAAGAAACCGTAAAAGCCTTACCAAATGATCAAGATCTATCCATGTTCTTATGGGGAGAAGCAGCAATGACAGCAATATATGTGCAGAACAAAAGTCCTCATCGTATATTAAAGAACATGACACCAAAAGAAACTTTCTCAGGTAAGAAACCTAATGTGGAAAATCTAAGAATATTTGAATGTCCTGTTAACTCCCACATTCCCAAGGACAAAAGGAATAAACTAGAACCTTCAGGAAAGAAAGGGATATTCGTGGGATATAGTGATTCATCCAAAGCTTATAGAATATATATTTCAGAACAGCACAAGATCGAAGTCAGCAGAGACGTAACATTCAATGAGAAGATGGCCTTCAAGAAATCCATAGAAGAAACTATAGAAGAAGAAGAGATTAAAGAACTTAACGAAGAAAGAACAAAAAACGAAAAATGGCGAAAAGGAACTACATGATCATCCTATGGAGCCATGTGAAAACATTCATTCAAATATCGTACCTAAGATCAAGAAAAGACCAGCTTGGCTTGAAGCTACCTTACAAGACGCAGAAAGACTCAAGGTTCCAAAAGGAACATTCAGAAAGAGTAAAAGACCTAAAAGATTCTCAAGTTATGCAGCATACATGACGAAGCTTCTAGATGAAGAACCTACCACATTTGAAGAAGCAGTTCAAAAGGGACAATGGAAAGAAGCTATGATGGAAGAGCATCAATCCATTATGAAAAATGAGGTATGGGAAATCGTACCAAGACTTTAAGAAAAATCGGTGGTAACTTCAAAATGGGTGTACAAGATCAAACATGCAGCAGACGGAAGCGTGGATAAATACAAGGCAAGATTCGTAGCTAGAGGGTTCTCCCAGAAGGAGGGAGAAGATTATGACGAAACCTTTGCTTCGGTGGCTAGATATACTTCCATCAGAGCTATCATATCTCTTGTCGCTTCCATGGGATGGAACTTACATCAGATGGATGTAAAGACGACCTTCCTGAATGGAGCAATTGAAGAAGAAGCATATATTGAACAACCTCAAGGGTTTGAGGTACATTCCAGAGACACTCACGTTTGCAGATTAAAGAAAGCTCTATATGGACTCAAGCAAGCTCCAAGAGCTTGGTATGCCAGAATGGACAGCTATCTAACGAGACTTGGTTTCTCCAAGAGTCATGCAGATCCAAACCTTTACTATAAAGTCGTGGACAATGCACCTGTAATCTTACTACTATATGTTGACGATCTATCATAACAGGTGAAGAGTCTCTCATTATCCAGTGCAAGAAGGAATTAGCTTATGAATTTGATATGAAAGATCTAGGTCTCATGCACTATTATTTGAGACTAGAAGTATGGCAGAAGCGTGGTGAAGTATACCTTGGACAAGGAAAGTACGCACTAAAGATCCTTCAGAAATTTGGAATGATGGATTGTAAGTCCATGGACACTCCTATGAATGCAGATATAAGAAAAGTGAAAGTTCCAGATTCTGATCCAGTAGATCCATCTCTATATCGACAACTAATTGGGTCATTGATGTATTTGGTAAATACTCGACCGGACATTTGCTTTGTCGTAAATACACTAAGCCAGTTCCAGGTGGAACCAAGACATTGTTGGTTTTCTTCATATAAGATATAAGAGATATTCGATATATTATTACAATGATGAGTGTTCCATATATAGGGAACATAAGGTGACCATCCATGAAAGGATGCATCCTTTGAATAATCAATAACTATTTGTTATTATTATTTACTTATTATATACTATAGTTAATAATCAATTAATAATTATATTATTAATTATTATCTTTAGAGAATGTATTCCCGATGTTGTCCAAACATCAACACTCTCTCTCAACGAGGGAGATATTCTGCAACATGCCACTCTTGTCTTTGAAGTATACAAACTTCACCCTAGACTCATGACACTTGTCTGTCAGTCTTGGGAGACATCTCTCTCCCACCTGAACCAAGGAGAAACTCCTTCTGCAGCTCTCCCTTTGAGCCAATTAACTCTCTCTAAGATTAGGCTCACTTGGGTCTACATGTAATAGCATATAGCATCTTGAATCTTTATCATTCCTTGTCAAATCACAATGACTAGGACAAAGACCACACCACGATCTTTCACCACACGCACACACCTATGAGTGAATGTTGGCTTGATGCTAACTGACACGTGGAAAGCACTTCAAGCACCTCGAGTCCATATTATTCCTTGTCATGATCAAGGAAGGACTACGCCTGGGCCCATTTACCACAAGTGCACCTTTGTGATAAATGTATCCTATCTCCCTTGGTCTGCAGCCCAATATAGGAGAAGTTATGCCCGATGTTGAAACATCAACACTCCCTCTTAGCTAGGGAGGTATCTTCCATAGTATTACACAACTATTGTCCAGAGACACGCAGTCTCCGCCAGTGGTACAAAACCACCATAGTAGTAAAAGATTTGTCAGACATGGCACTCCCATGTGGACTTCTAGAGGCTACTCCTCTAGGAACACTTCTAGAGGCTACTCCCTCTAGGACGTTGGGCTATAAGCCAAAATGCACTTATCCCTTCTCGAATAAGAGTCCTCATATATCAACTCAACTCAATTCACAGAGGAGTACGATCTAGAGAAATTTTGT
>JASDQU010101436.1:335149-373635 GCA_032191745.1 Picea mariana | reverse complement strand
TGAGTTAGAAGGATGTTTAAAGATGGATAAAGGTTAGAGAGAGACTCCCTAAGCCTTTCCTACCCACCCAACCTTGATTTAACCTTTTTCTAACCCTTACCCCCTCACATCACTCAACCCTCACGTCCCCTAGGGGGAAATTGACGCCCTCCTAGGAAGCTTACGTTTTATTTTAATGTGGGATGTGTGGGGGCTCCTCTCACATGTGGTTTGCCTATCCTAGACCCCCACGTCACCTCCTAGGGTGATCCCTTCCCCTCTCCCTCATTGATTGCCTCCCATTCTTTTCTTTTCCCCCAAGTGGTGCGCCCTCCTAGGAGAGTTACGCCCCCCTTCACTTGGAAGTTTTTAAATAATTTTTTAAAAATTATTAAAACCCTTCCACTCCCTTGGCACTTATCCCTAAGCCTCAAACACCTCTTTTGCTTGATCCCAACACTCCCTCACCCATCTACACCCTAGATCTAAGATCTAAACCCTAGATGATGCGCCCTAGCCTTGGGATCCCTTCTTTTGCTTGGTGGTCGACACTTGGCATTGATCCAAGAGAGGTAGTTTTGCCTCTCCAAGTATAAATAGATCCCTCTCCTCACTCCCAACTCACCATATCTTGAGCTATTGTTATGCTACTTGATTTCTCACTCTCTCTCTCTCTCTCCTGTTCCATCATTTCCATTCTTTGGCTCTTAGAATTTTGGAGTAAATTTTCTCCAAGATCCATTTCTTGAGTAATAAGGAGAAGCTTTGGAGGATAATTGGAAGAGCTATGCATGTTCTTGTTCTTGCCACACATATGAGGTAAATTTGTATTGATTTGGTTGGTGATTGCACACATTGAATCTTAGGTAAAATGTTACTTGGGTAGATCTATCAATGCATGTTCTTGTAGATCTATTTATGTTGATTTGCTAGATAGGATTGAAATGTCATCTTGTTAGTATATTTAATATATTATCTCTTATATGCACATCATCTCTCAAGTTTTGCAGGTTTAGCTTCAAGGGTTTCATTGGGGATGCCTCAAGGAAGAGTCTTCCCTTGAAACACATATAAACTCCATATATCTCAACTTTTACTCTTCTACTTATTGTTGTTCACTTCATACATATTTCAGCTAGTTTGTAAGATTGGTCATTTAAATCAAATTTTTCTTGCGAAAAAATTTTGCCCTAAAAAGCAAAAGTTTTTCTTCACTTTGCTTGTTGTGTGTAGCATTTCCAGCAAGTATATCTTGTTGGTTTTTGCAGGTTCAGATCTGGTTGAGAGGGGTTTGGCTACCCAAAGACATCCACACAACACTCCAAGACCCTCCTACAAGATTGGTAGCTATTTCTCAACCTTCTCCTTCAATTTCTAGGCTTTCTTGTGCATAGATCTTCCTTCATTTGCTGATTTAGTGGCTCATTGGAGTGGGAGGAGGAGTGGTACGGCCTCCTCCCACGTTTGAGCCTTGGGGTAGTTTGATGTTTAATATAGATCTTGCATTTATTGCATTTTTGGGCACTTCTTGAGCTAGGACGTGAGGTTTGGTAGACGAAAGGCATCTCCCAAACCTAGGACGTGGGGATTAGGGTTTGCCTGGTTGGTTTGCTTGTATCTCTCATTAGCTCATCTCTCTTGCTTGCTTGCCTCTCTCTTCTCAAGTTATTTCTAAGTTAAGCAAATTTAATAATTGCCTACCTATTGGGAGAGTAATACCCCAATTGGTAAGGCTAGGGTTTTAAGATGTGTTGTGGATCTCTAAGTGTTTAATGATTTAAAATACTCTAGATCTAGATCTTACACACCTTAATTCTTAGTTTAAGCCTATTGGGCATAATCAACTTGATTAGATTTAATTGCATGCTTAAGTTACTTCAAGATCTTTATCTACTTTTTACATGCTTAAATCTAACACTTTAAATGTCTAATGCTTCATAGTAAAGTGAATGGTTTTCTCTTTCAAGCTATTATCTTTTAAGGCCATTTGCCAACACACTTGAAGTAATTCTTATGGTTAAGTTGATAGTGTAGGAAAACACTTAAATCTTCTTTCTCACACTTAATGTTTGGATCTTGATGCTCTAAATCAACATAAAATAAGTGTGCTCGTCTTTCATTTCTTGTTGGCAAGTTGTTCTTGCCCTTGTGATTTGCTTTCTTTACATAGCAAGCTACATATTGAAGTAATTGCTCTCACATAGCTTATATGTGTTAATGCCTTTCATTTTCAAGCTTAAGCAACACACATTTGACCTGAAGTGAGTTTCGGCCATAGCATTAAATCACACTTTAAAGGCATCATAAAATCACTAAAACACTCTAAAATACACCTAAAAGTCTACTTAATTAATATATTAACTTAATAGACTTAATAGGGTACCTTAGACCACCATCTTCACCATCTAAAACGGGGATTGAGGAGGGCAACGGAAGGTGATAGGCTGGGGACAGTCTCACGGCACAAAGGAGTGTCATTTCCGTAAAAACTCAATTCTTTGGGCTGACTGTGACAGCTAGGGTTGGCCTCGTTGCCATACTATCTTGAGCATCAAGTAGTCATTTGTCAATAGGAGGAGGAGGCTTTGGTAAAACACTTAATAAGGGTGACTAAAACTTTGTAATCTTAAGAAACCCCTTAAAACTTATTAAACAATCAAACCTTGGGCTTAATAATCTAAATACTTTGTGGGTTTAATAACTAAGAGTGTGGGTAATCTTCATCATCTTAAAATATTTGTGCTTAAAATCTCTAAATCCTCTTTGTAGATGTGTTGATGATGATCTTGATATGTTGATGAATGTGACGATAATGCTTTGATCTCCTTGTATCCTGCACATACACTTAAAAGTAGTTAGCTTGCTCATTGTATCCCAGCATTCTCTATCTGTAAATCTTGTATCTAATATTCATTGGATTTAATTATTCTTTTGTAAGTATCTTGTAATCATATTTGTAACAAAACACCCTAACTTCTAGTTGACCCCTTGTCCAACCTTAGGCACTAGTCTTAGTTTCCCTAGGAAAAGGCTTGCTTGACATACTAACCCTTGCATCTTGCATTGTTTCTTTAGCATCTTAGGGTAGATCCCCTCTAACCTTAAGAAATTAAAATCAACTCCTAGAACCTAACTTTAAAACTTATCTAGAAACTAGCGACTACCCCCCTTGGCTTCCCTAGGAGTGAGCCTAGACGGAAGATGTTCAAGTCAAAGTGACAGTGTGGGCTTTGAACCTAGGCATTGTGCCTCCAAGGACACACTAAGTGAGGAGGACTTAGCTCACGTTTGCAAGTGTTGATAAGGACGACAACAGATCCTTCATTGAATCAAGAATGATTCTCTTTGCCTTGGCCTCCTTAACATGCAAGGCCAACAATTTTAGATCAGTAGGTGCATCGATCTCTTTCTCAAAATGCTCCCAAATCTCAGCCTCCTGTAAAAAAATCTGCAGCGTGCACTTCCAAGGTATGAAAATTGAAATTGGAAGCACCCTCCAAGCAGTCGCACCCTCTAAGACCAATAATAGTCATCATGCAAATTTATAGCACACCTCGAAGAAAAATCAGCAACAATACAAGTAGAACAACCCTTCTAGGGTTCAAGTGCAATAGGGCTTCACACCCAATCAACCTACACTAAGTCAAGCACCTCTCCCAAGTACAAAACAACTGAAACACCCAACTCCCTCTTCACCAAAAGAGCAATCTCAACCAAATCATCTTTGATACCATGTAGAAATTTTGAGAAATGCTTACTCAAAGCAAATTCAGAAATTTCACCTCAACCTTCAGGTTTCCAAAATCTATTTCCCATTGGCTTTCAACCTTGGGGCTAGATCTAAAATATAAAATACTGCAATATATAATTCACTTATTTTCAACAAAATACACAATGCAATCCAAGAAAATAAATACCGAACAAATGTACTTCAAGGGAACAATGTTTCCAGCCCTTAGGGCACACTTCCCAATAGAAACCAGATCTGAAAATAACATATTACAGCAGATTTATTACAGCCATAAATCTGCCCACTTAGCTACTATATGTTTGTCACGTCACTTAACAAAATCTGCTCACTTTTATGTCAAATAAGCATGCATAACCAACACTAGAAACTACTCAAATCATGAGAGAATAAGCTGAAAATCAGATCTGCAAGTACACAGTTTTTAAATAGCAAGGAACTCTTTTTATATATAAGATAAAGTTACAAGTATATACCATAGATTAGTACAAACTGGTACAAATCTAGTTCTCCAAACCTTGGCTACGAAAGCCATAAGAAAACCCTAGCCACCAACTCCTCCTAGCTAAGAATCTCTCCCAAGTAAAGTTGGTCAATCCACAAAGATCCACAACAAGCAAGTATAACACATTGACAAGTCCTACTTGGCACTTTCACTTGCATCACACAACTGTACAAGATAGTCTCCCTCTAACTTCTCCATGTCAACCACTCCAAATAATACTAGGGTTTCTAAATGCCATAAAACCCTAGTATAGTCCTCTTAGAAGAACTACTCAATCAAGTGCTCCCTTTGGTCCTCTAGGGATTATCCCAAACACTAGCTTCCCTTATCTTCTTAGGGAAAAACCCTAACCTTAATCTTCTCTCCAACTCCTTCAAGAACCCTAGAACTCAAGACAAAGAGAGAAAATACAAATGAAAAAGAGTACAAAAAGACTAGTTTGCTCTTGATCTCACATCTCTAACACGAGCATGTCATTACATGAGTGAACAATAATGAATATGATGGAAAGACTCTCTACCTTTATTCATATGAAAGGTGAGGGAGACCAACAATAATGAGTGGACCAAGCCCACAACAAGCAAACTAACTAAACAATAGATAGGCCCACATGTGAAGCACACCAACCCCAAGTGACACATGCCAAGCTCCAAGGTGAGTATGTCCAACAAGTAAGGGTTCAAGGTAGGGTACTCCACAAGATGTGTCCAACGCTCCTCCTCTAATGGCCTCCAAGCCATGTGCGCAACACCCACATGATCCCTCCTCAACCCAAGCATCCTCAAGTCAAGTACAAGTCTCCATGCAAGCAGACAAGTGTCCCATGCTATCCAGGGCTCAATGCCCTCCTCCAAGATGCCCAATGCAGCTCCTACTCCAAGTGGGTAATCCTTCCAAGCAACCAACCAAACTCTCCAAGTGCACACCATGAATAAAGTCATCGTGCCACCTATGTTACAGGAAATGGCCCCTTGGGTGTTGTACCAATACCCGAAACGCACTGAAATGTCGAAATAGGTATGAAACTCTGCCAAAACCCCCTCGGCCATATCGGATGGCATTTCTCGATTTGGAAACATCATACAGTATGACCGGCAGTGTTTCCAAGGCGTTTCATCCCGTACAACAGTCGTTTCGATAGATTTTTTTGGTTTGTGGGCCCGTCCAAAAGGCCAAGAGGGTCGTCTGTCCCTTAGGTGGAAAAAAAGCCCCTCATTAACCACTAATAAATATTTTAAATCTATCCAAATATCATCACCATTTCACCCACCCTAGTAATTACTGGTAACATTAAATTCCTGAAGTAAAAGAATGAAAATGAAAGATAACGGAGAATGTCACTTTCACTTCAATTTTTAACATTACCATTAATTGTTTCAGGATATTTGAGAGTGGTTCCAACCTCATTGGACTTCATATGGAGAAAGTAGAATTTTAGGTCCCATTCAAAATTTAGCATACTTAACGATTTTCAGGATTTCAAGATTGGCAGGGTTACAACATTTCCATTGGATTCTATCATGTATGAGGATATGGAACTTGCATTTAATCAAGAGCATCAAGCCCTCTATGTACCTCGATGTCCACCGGTTAACATTTTTTGGGTTGATCGGTTCGGTTCTGATATCATTGCTCTCTACAATACAAGGATGTACAAGTGTCACGCTAGGGTTTATCCAACCTCCATGATGAAACGCTCTCGAGGAATGATTCTCCTAGGGTTTAATAACTCTCCTCTAGGATGGTGCACTCTCTAACAATATGTTAGTCCAATGCTCCTATTCCATGGTTGTATCCAAGTGTCCTCATGCAAAGCATTATTCCTATAACTATGTGCCACATGTCTTTTCATGTTAATATAGACATGGTTTTCCTTCTACAATGTCATTTATGTGTATCATTATTTTTTTCTTGCAAGATAGTGTTATTTAAAATGATATATATATATATATGGCATTCCCCCGAACGTTTCCATTTTTTGAGGGTCGCGTTTCCTGACATCCCCATTTTAGAAACTTCTAAACATTTCTCTGTTTCATGCAACTTAGTATGCCACATGGATCTCCAATATCCAAAGGAAGTGTGCCACATAAGCATCAAGTCAAGGCATGGAAATCCATGAGCAAGCTATCTCCAATGTGTTTGTCCATCACAGTACAACCAAGGGTAATCAATAGACCATGCACCCCACATTACATGAAGCACCCCCAAGAATGGTGTAAACACTTTCAAAGTAACCCCAAAAGCTAACAATTGTTCCAAGCTTCTTTGTGAAATTCAATTTTTCCCCACAAACATTGGATCTGTGTGAATCCACTAAAACCCAGCACTAGCAAACTAATAATCCACAATTCTTTAATACCCGGAAAAATTATTAACACCATGAAATTTTGAAATTACAATTCCTTAATCACTGCTATATTTCTTCACAACAATAAAACAATGCACAGCAGAAATATAACTAAAAATCAATGTAGAAGATAACAGTGATCACAACACCTGAGAGACACCAAAATTGTTGGGTAAAATAACCCCTGGAAAAACCCAATGTGGGAAAACCAGTTCTTCAATTTGTGGATATTATTATGCAACAACAGATATGGAAAAAAAATATTGCCTCAGGAAACGTGTCGCATTATTGCCTCGTTTTTCGTGTTGCCTTGTTTTTCGTGTCCATTGTTGGGCGGTTTTTCGGCACATGGTTTTTTGCCGATGGTTTTCTATTTTCGATTAAGGAATTAGGGTTGTTGACTAATCCAAGTCATTGGGTTAGGGTTTTGGATGTCGCTGGCTCCTATATGTATATTGTATTGCAAACAATGTATCACTATGAATGAATATAGAATATGCTAGTTTTCCCGATTTGGGTTTCCAGGGGAAAAATCTCTGTGTAATGTTTGTATTTGACATTGTATATTTTATGTTCTTTTACTAAAAATCTGTTTGCAGTAAATATTGTACAAGGCTAAAATCTACATTTGGTATCAGAGCTTTGTTGGCTTCAGGGGGACGCCTTTGTGTTCAAGGGTTTGGCTCAGGACTGTGATAAGCCTTGTTACAGTGGGAGATCTGTGGTATTGATTTTTCAAGTGAAAAGAAATGGCGAGCAATTAGAAAATGGAGATCGAGAAGTTTAATGGGCAAAGTTTTGAGCTGTGGAAGCTCAAGATAGAAGATTTGTTGGTGGACAAAGATCAGTGGATCGTCGTAGATCCAAGTACTGCACCTACAGGAACTTCAGCGGATGACTGGAAAAATTTGGATCGAAAGGCGAAGAGCACAATCCGACTCTCTCAGATTCAGTATTACTGAATGTGTCAGAGGAAGCTACAGCCAAGGATTTATGGGATAAGTTGGGGAAGTTGTATCAGTCTAAGTCCCTAGTAAATAAACTATTCCTGAGAAAAAAGTTGTATAACCTGAGGATGAGAGATGGAGACTCGGTGGCAAAGCATTTGAACGCCTTCAATACTATGGTAAGTCAGTTAGTATCTGTTGAGATTAAAATTTCAGATGAAGATAAGTGTATCAGTTTACTGTGTTCTTTACCAGACTTGTGGGATAGTTTGGTTGTGGCCATAGGTAGTAATACAATTGCCTTGAAGTTTGATGAAGTGGTTTCATCCTTATTGTCAGAGGAGATGAGACGGAGAAACGTGTCGCATTTTTGCCTCGTTTTTTGTGTTGCCTCGATTTTCGTGTCCATTGTTGAGAGGTTTTTCGACACATGGTTTTTTATCGATGGTTTTCTATTTCCGGTTAAGGAATTAGGGTTGTTGACTAATCCAAGTCATTGGGTTAGGGTTTTGGATGTCGTTGGCTCCTATATGTATATTGTATTGTAAACAATGTATCACTGTGAATGAATATAGAATATGTTGGTTTTCCCGGTTTGGGTTTCCAAGGGAAAAATCTTTGTGTAATGTTTGTATTTTCCATTGTATCTTTTCTGTTCTTTTACTGAAAATCTATTTGCGGTAAATATTGTACAAGGTTAAAATCTACACTCCAAGGGTCCACAAGTCATATGAATCATGCCAAGTAAGCCACATTTAATAAAAGAACCACCCGAACAAGTGCATTAAGTCCCCATTTTCAAACTAAACAAATGCTCAAAGACCTTATAAACTTTGCCAAATTTAAGTATGGGACGGGTGTCATGGTGCCCTATTGGGTAGGTCAATCCCCAAGTCAAGGAATGTTTCCAAAGAAGACCCTCTCTAGACCATGTAGTGAGTATGAGGTGGATTGGAGGAAGTACTCTTGGACATGGGGTTCTTGACATATTAGGGGCTCATATTGCCTCATTTATGGGTGCCTTTGTGGAGGGTGCGTTGCATTCCTTCGTTTGCAATGCAACTTTTTTCCAAGCCCTTTATTTGCCTTTCTTCTTTTTTTTATGACCCAAACATTGAGTGTTATGTGCAATGGAAAGAAAAAGAGCATTGCAATGCCACTTGAAGTCAAAACACATTTGAGTGGTATGTGCACTCGAAAGAAAAAGAACACCGCAATGCATCCCCCCATCAAGCGGGATACTTTTTTTATTTATTTTCTTTTTAAAAGTCCTTTATTTTAATAGAGAAGCGTTTCATGGCTCTCAGGACTTTTAGGGCGAGCATCTAGAAGGATTAATTATGGCTTTTGATTTTTACAGTGCTAGTTGCAACACCTCTGGGCCTTTAGCCCCTTTTCCCCATGATATGAGGTACAAGCCCTTCTTGGTGTCAATGAACCCAAAAACCCAAAAAATGAGGAAACGGATTGGAAGAAGTATGGAAAGTGGTAAGTATGAGTGGGAATGGTACGATGACCCTTCAAGGAGACCCCTAGTAGCAACCCTTTTCTCGAGGGTGACCAACTTACTAGGATACCATGACAACCACAAAGGTGATATTAGGAAAAAGATATAATTTCCAAGCAAACGTTCCATAATAACGAAAGGACTCTTTGCAACATGTTCAAATGCTTCAAATATTAAGATGACACTTACCATGAGACTGGACTTGTTACATCATGAAGCAAGACCTTTTGTCTTTTGTGGACCAAGCTGGTGTGGAAGTTGCTATGTTGTGATGATGAGTGGTGATGCGTGGTGGAGAGGAGGGGCTCTATCTGCTCAATGTGGGATTTGTTGGTCAATCTGGCTCTCAACACTCCATGTCTGCTACTTGCGGGCTTCAAGACATCATCCCCTTAGTTACCCCTAAGCTAAGGGGGTAACAATACCAAATATATAAGTATGTTGATTTATATTGCATGTAAGGTTGCAAATAGGGAAAATAAAATTAAATACATAAAGTAGATTTCGAATCAAGTCCAACAACAAGCTATCTGGCAGGGTTTTCTTTAGTGTTGGAATCCAAAGAGTCCAAGTATTAGTTTTGAAAAGTGAAATGACATAAGAAAGGTAAAGGGGTTTAGGAAAGTAGGTTTAGGGTTTGTATAGGTTAGATTTTTTTACTTTCTTTTAGTTTTTTTTTCTTAGTTACCACTGGTAGGCTAATGTGTTTGCCTAGCCATGACTTAGTCAAGTCACACTCTAACCCAGTCAAGTCAATGAATTAGTGTCTAACTTGACTAAGCCAAACTGTGACTCAACATATGCAACCGACTCAAATGATTTTTGCAAAATGAAAGAAGTCAAACTGGACAAGTTGGTCTAACTCGGCCAATTCTCATAACACTGAGGAAGACGGTTGTAAGGACTTGTATGAGGAGAATGTAGAAATCTTTCAGCTAAGTGAGGATAATTACTTTCAGTTTCTCTTTGAGGAATGTCCTCCTCTCTATAATGAATCTCGCTATGAAGAGGACTTACAAGAGGCAAAGAAGATCTCTGAACTTCTCTTCAATAAATCTCTTCCTCTCTATGATGAATTTCCTAGTGAGCAGAATGTACTAGTTGAAAGAAAAGTTAAGCAACAGAAATCAATGAGGGCAATCATGAGAAAGTGGTGAAAGAGAGGTTTTAGCTTCAATCTTCTTCATTGGAAGTGTTCTCTCCAACCCCACAACTAGTTGTATGCATCTATGTGGATGAAAAATATAATCACAGAACTCCCAACGGTCAAGCACTACTTGGACCCATATGACCTGGTTAAGAATCTTCACCAAAATACAATGAATAAGTACATCCAGTTCATCAAAGAAGATCATTCTCGAAGCTCCTATCAATATCCATTTGAATGGATGCATATGATTGTATTCAAGCAAAAGCTAAAGAAGCGCAGGAAGAAGAAATCACATGGCATAGCTACTCTCTGGTCCTCAAGCTTTGGGAACAAAGCTTTCCAAAGGGGAGGGCATATACAAAACACCACATTTTCATCCATGCAAGTATATCTATGTTTATGAGCTATTTTGTATGCAAGTTCATAGTTTTGTAATAATGGATTGGTCTTAGTTCTTTGATATTTTATGTAAGGCCACTTATGTTATAAAAGCCTCTACAGTCTAGTGTGTAGCTAAATTAAAACTGTAATTAACTCATAAAGGTAATATGGGCCACAAGTTACAGCTTTAGTCCTTTTGTATAGATAGGGGTTTTCCCCTCTCTTGTAATCAATCTTATTTATGAATGAAATACTACATTTTTCTCACAATAAAGAATCTTGTATTGGAGAAGTGTTCCTCTAACATTTAGAATTGCAACTGCATTTATTCTTCTGAGTGGGTAGGCACCCCCAGTTTATATTTTGGTAAATGCTTGTGCTCTTGAAGCTCAATTCTTGTTATTTTTATTGTTCTGTTTCAGTGTTAGATCGACATTCAGTTGTGGTAGCAGTGCCATTTTGGACTATAGCACTGCTTTGGTCACTAACAAATAATATAGCATACAAAAGTATAGAAGGATAATCCATGTTGCCAATTCTGAATGTAGACTGGCATACAGAAAAACCAAGAGAATCAACACTTGATTTAGCTATAGAATGAACATAAATTCTACTTCCTTATGACCAGAGCCTGCCATTTGGCGAGTAATCTCCATGACAGAGTCTTGCAATCCAATCCACAAGTAACAAGAACTTAGAAGCCCTCAACATTCTTTCATAACAATTTTCATCATTTAAAGCTATGGCACAAATACCAATAAACTGCACTCACCAATCGTCAAAAAATTAATGCTATAAATGTGAACACATGACACTTCACCATATCTTCAAAATCAACCTTACACAAAACAAAAACGTAATACAACTTCCTATATAAAATCGCAAATGGAATGAAATAAGGACTTTAAGATAAAAACATAGAAAATAAGTTCATTGGTAGACATTTCTTCACTTTTCCCTTTAGCCCCTTGCATTCATAAATTAATAAGCAAGGATCGAGTAAATAGGAAAAAAAAACATGTAAAGAGCCCCTTTCACTCTGACATTTCAATAAGCAAGGGTCAAATAAACAAGAAAAAGAAAGTGTAAATTAGGATCAACAGGATCTTGATTTGATGTTAAAGCAGAGGTGTTTCATACCCTCCACCAAGAGATAAATCCCCCAGACACATTTCACCCCAAAACATTCATCTCGCCCATGCAAGTGCCTTGTTTCATGTGGTTGGAGCAAGGTACAAGTCCTGGGTGACTTTGGCAGAATAGATACGCCCCACCCATCGCATCCTAGCAGAAGGGTTCTTTTGAGAGTGTTGTAAGTCGGCTACATTCCTTTGTCATTCCTTTGTATTACTCCCAGATTGGGAAAGGCCACACTTTCCGTGCAATAATAATCCGAAGCATCTTGTTATAAAAAGTAGTAAATTAGGAGGAGAGAATATATAAAGAATTACCTGCAAAAACTATGCCTTTGAGCAGTGTCTACAAGAACCCAACACAAAACTGTCTCATCATTATTAACCAATAAGCATTCACCATCTCCATCCATTCCTATGATACTCACATCTTCTTTCTCCAGTACTTCCCGAAGGAACCAACCATATTTTTCATTGCCAATTTGACCAAGGGCTGCACAATGAAGCCCAAGCCTTGCCGCTGCAATAGCAAAATTGCAATTACCGCCAGCTTCCCAGTATCTCTGCACAAATCAATACTAGCCTGGATTACAAAGCTTTCCAAAGGTGAAAACATTGGCAAAGTTGAAAGAACAATAAAGAAATCAGCGTATTTGTAGTTAATTCAAGTCAATACAAATGCATATGCAATCAAGGTGGCCACTTGAAGATATCGAGAATAGGCTATATGCTGTAAAATCATCCTAAAAATGTTCTCCATAAAAACCATCATGAAAAAGTGTTTTCCCAAATAATTTGATTTGGGACATATTTTTACAAGTTAAGCAGAAAGCATCTGAAATATTGTGACCAGGTAAATTTTGCAGCATAACTTGAGAAGACAAAAGAAATGCTTAACTAACAAGAAGACCTTTCATTTTGTATTGGGCGGAATACAGCTCTTCTTGAGAAGGTACAATGGTTTTTCCAAGACTTAATCCACAGAACAACAAAACCTTTTGAGGTTTAATATCTAATCTGGACAATTAGTTTGCCAGCTTTACAGCTAACTGTTTCATGATAGAATTCAGAAATGCCAAGTAAATGTCTTGTAGAGAGCAATCATCAAATTCAAGCTTCATTGTGTATGCAGCAATTGACTAATACAATAACTTTCTTTACACCTTACATACAATATTCCAGACTACTTTTCTCTTCAAGCAGCAATTACAAAAAGACAAAAATATATTATCTCTATCACAGTTTGCAACATAGCAACCATAAAAACAAAAATATATTCTCTATCAGTTTGCAACCTAGCAACCATAAACAGAAAAATATATTATTTCTATCACAGTTTTCAACCTAGCAACCATAAAGAGAAAAATGTATTATTTCTATCACAGTTTGCAACCTAGCAACTATCTTAACTTGCATATAACATGTTAGCATACCAGGACACAGATATCAACAGATGGATTTAAATATAGAAGATAACCATCTACAGTTGCAATGTCAACAACATATGCAACATGAAAGTTGTGGACTGGAACTACAGATATAAGTTTTTCATGCAATGGTGTGAATTTTCTTGTGGTTTAATGCCATTACCAAAAGTTTTGGAATATTAGTGCATAATTTACTAGCATCAAGATCATAGCCATTATATTCAGAATGCAGTAAAGAACTTGACAGGTGGTTGTTTAAATAACAGCCGTTTACACAAGATGGGGCTATTAGTTTCAATGCTGGAAAATTTGGCATATGATAGTGCCCGGTATTGGCCTGCAGAACACCAAGGGATGCATTCATGATCTGCAACACACAAGCAACCTACATCCAACCACATATCGGAAAAGAATACAATGCCCCTTCAAGGACATGCAAACGACATACAAGTTTCCCTAGCTCTTACAGGTAACCTACAAGACTAACGAGGAATTAATAGTAATTTTATGCCTAGCGAGGACATACTAAATTCACCCTTTACCCAAACACTTAAGATTCAATGGTTTAACTAAAATAAAAAGCATTTGCTACCACCATGGCTACAAATGGGTCCTGAGATATTAGCAATATGGCAATTAAGCTGAATTCTCATGGTTATAAATATTGTTTTGAAAGAAAGCTAGAATAGTAAAATGTTAGGAAAAATCTAAAGAGGTCCAATTGTTAACCCCTTGATTTGCTCACTTGCAAATCTGGAGGGTTAAGGACCAGCACATTGTATCAGATTGATCCAGTGATGTATTCCCGATTCAGAGACAGATACAGCACAGGTTTTCATCAGGTTCAAGAGAGTTACTATTTTTAGTGTACTACATTTTAGGAGACAGGGTTCCGAGGCATGCATGTCAGAGATGATGATATATTAGGGATCCTTGTGATATTTTGAGTCTGATGAGCCCCTTTCAGACAACATGCGAGACATTTATATTTCTAGCATGCGTTGCATGTCAATTTTGATCACATATTTGAACTCCTCACTGAAAACCAAGTCCGATGAGTATGATCTTGTGGACATACAGAGGATTTTCTATTTTTAGCAGTGCCTATTTTTAGGCATGCTATATTTAGCAGGATTCCCCTAGCAGTTCCGAGCATTTTCAACATTTTCCTATTTTGGGGGAACTGCTATTTTTGGCATGTCTATTTATGACAGGTTTATTTGTGGCAAGGTGACATGTGGTAGTCTCAGGTGATGAAACGTGGCAGCTTCTGGTTGTGACATGTGGCAGGATTTGGACACCTAGGAGAGTCAGCAGTGATGTGGCAAAATGCATGAGTTCACTGGGGTTGTTCTTTAGCCATCAGAGCGCATAACTTGGTCAAACCGAAGACAACTAGGTCGTTTGCATGGATAAGGCAGTGAGGTGGCACTAAAGTGAGTCAACTGGATGTTTGTATCAATTAACTAAGGTATCCTCCTTTGTTGACTAAATTCAGGAGTACTTCTTGTCAATTTGCTTTTAGTTCATCTCCACTCCACTAGTTCGCATGGTCTTCTCTCACTTCATCTCAGTTTATATCAGAGTATCTTCACTTAACTAAAGCATCTTGCCACCTTATCTGAGTCTAGCTTTAGTTCAACTCAAAGCTCATCTAAAGAAGACTACTGCACATTGACTTTCCCTCTTCAGTTCATTGTCACTTAACTCTAAGCATCTCTACTCACCCATGCGCATGGTTCCCCTTCTTCACTTTGCCCTTACTTCACTCTACCTTTCCTCTAGTCATCAATGTGCATGGATAATCTCACTCCACAAGTTTTCCACATGATCTAAAGTGCATGGGTTTCTCTCTAGTTCATGGCTACTTATCTGAGAAAGACTCCTAATTGAACTAGTGCACATTAACACTCCTCCTCCAGCTTTACTTCACTCAAACTACACTCATGGACTCTTCATCTTGTGACAACTCAACCATTCTCCAGTTAAACTCAGAGCGCTTGGACACTTCACTCTACTCTTCTCTGGATTAACAGAGTTCACACTCACTTGAACTAAGGCGTACCTCCATTTGATGAAAGTTGGATGGCAAGTTCACTCAACTCAACCCATCAATGCATATCACTTGCATGCCTAGTTCAACCTCTTTTCTCACTAGTGCGCATAAGGGGAGGAAATCATTATAAGCATAGGTTCTCTATTGTCTCGGGATTGGATCTTCTTCAGCAGCAGCATACTCTCTCACGTTCTCTCCTTTCTTTTCTAGCTTCTATACTCTTGTGCAGGAAACATCATTGTACCGGTTTTGTATCTGTCTCTTTGGCGCAATCAACCTTTTGCTTTATGCAGAATTAAATCTTTGTTATGCTCATATCCAGCTCTTGGGGTTTGTTGGTATCTTGATGGGTTTTTGGGCAATGTTTTAGAAGTTTTCAGCCTTTTATTTCGGTAGAATCTACCACTTATTAACGTTTTAATCTCTTTTTTGTCCATTACTTTTGAAGCTAACATTGAAGGAAATTCCACCAACATTTATCAAATCAATTATTGTAACCCCTTTGTCTGTTATATTGTGTTTTCTAGCAGATTTACAGGTTAAAGGCACCATAGGAAGAGTTAGGGACACCCCCCTGAGGTTGGCAAGCACCAGCCCAAACGGAAAGGAGTTCTACTAGTGATGCATTGGGCAGTTTTCTCCTAAAAGTTACACATATTTCCGATTGTTGATCACACCAGAGTTATTCATATTTACATATGTGCGGAAATGTGTGCTAACAAACTGGCACCATTGTCGAGGATCATCGTCACTTCACGGTTTCACAATGACATTGGTAGCATTTTCAATTTTTCTTTGATTCTCAAACTCACTTGGCGACTCTACATTTTACAGGTTCGACTCCACTGGAGAATTCAAGGAGATTACCCATATTCGATCCAACTCAAGGTCTGCTTCTGGCCCTCAACGAGCCTAAACACTTGTTCTGGAACAGACCGACTTCAACACCCAAGATCACACCGATCTTGACGATTGGCACTATCATTGTATCCACGGCCCAGGTTCCTTTCCCACTCATCACAACCAATAGCATTGTGGTAAGTATATTGTTGACTAGCTCATCCGCTTTGGTAACTGTAGCTTATGTCCCTTCGTCTCCCATTGTTTCAGTTCCAAAATCATGCTCATATCATGGTTGGGAAAGTAGTTTGTTTTTCTTTGACTATATATGCACTGTTAGATCTAACTCCCATTCAGGGACAACCTCACGCTTTGCCAACAGGGGAATATAGCGACCCTCTTCTGAAGTTCGCAGGAAACATGCTATCATAGTCGAAGATCACCTCAATGCTTCCCTAAAATTCGTCGATGACTTGGAAGTTGAGCATGAGGATGTGGTCATGAAGATGTTTGCGCAAACCCTGGAGGGGGATGCGCAAGCATGGTATAAGATGCTTCTAGCTAATTCCATTGATGGATGGGACTCTTTCAAACGAAAGTTCATTAAGAAATGGGTGTACAAACAAGACAACTCCTTCCTATTAGATGCATTTTCTTCCATCCACAAGGAGGAAAATGAAAGTGTGTCCGAGTTCAACGCTCGGTTTTCTAAACTCTATTACAGGATACCTCTTACTATTAGACCTAATGTTGCTATGGCATTGTTATATTATAATCCATTTGATGGAATGTTTTCCCTTTTGCCCAGGGAAAAGGAACTACTTACTTTGGATGTTGCCTTGGCTGCTGCAGTTAAAATTGAGAAGAATGTTATGGCAGCCCATTAGGTTCAACCGTCTTTTTCGAGATTGTTTGATCAACAAGCAAGGACAGTCCAAGATCCACCTATCAAAGAACTCCAAAAACCTAAAGAGGACGTAGAAGTGGATAGGGAAGAGTTTCCCTCTAAGATCGTTGGCCTATTGCACGACTTGAGCAACAAGGTAGTGAAAATTGAAAAGAACATGCAAACTCAACAAAATATGCATGTGATCTAAAGACAGTTCCAACTTCCAACACAAGAAGCCTTTTCAACATGCAAAGAAACCAGATGAACAAAAGCCTCCAGTACCCATGTCTGGCAACAACTATATAGATCATCCATCATCCAGTCATTATTGCAGGGCCTGTAAGTTGCCACATAACGAGGAAGGATCTGTTATGTTTGCACGGAAAGCATATATATTTTCTCCTGATCAGTCAAACGAAACCTCCAAGCATCAAGAAGACACATTGACCATGTTCTCCTTAGTGGAAGAAGCAGGCAGCCCTCAAGTCCTACAAGTTTCAAATTGTAGGGGGGTAAGTTCCAAAGGCTCCATTGATTTAGATTCAGAAAACTTAATGCATGGAGGGCCAACATGCAACCTACCAGCATGACATTTCTCGAAAGCCAAATGGCTCCAGCACATGTTGAGGAAGTATTAACCCCTGGATTTTCTCGCTTGAGAATCCCGAGGCTTAAGAGCCAACATGTTCTATTTTGGCTAGCATTCAGGTATTTTTTCCTAGAGTTAGTTTTTGTGTGAGCCAAGGTTGGTTCCCATATGAGTACAGGTACAGGATTGGTTTGGTAGTGTTCCTCATTTCAGAGATAGAAATTTGCAAAGGTTTTTATGGATAGAGAGAGATGTCTATTTTTAGCATATTCCCTAATTTTGAGGAGATAGAGATCAGAGGTTTGCATGGCAGTTTTGATCACATATTCAGAGTCCTTACGAGCTCAAAATTTCAATGAGCCTTTTCCGGATGCCATGCGAGCAGTTTACTATTTTTAGCAGTTGGAGTTCCAAGCCTCTAATGATGATTCTGATCACATATTCAGATTCCACACTGAAAATCGAATCCGATGAGTATATTTTCATTGACATGCGAAGAGTTTCTATTTTTAGTCGTGTCTATTTTTAGACATACTATATTTGGCAGTGGTCTCCTAGTGGTCTTGGATATATTTGGTGTTTTCACAATTTTTCGCCAGACAACTAAAATTATGCATGTCTATTTTTAGCACGATTATATATAACAAGTATGGTCGCCATGTAGGGTGACAAATAGCAGGTCAAGATTCCCACATTTGGCAACTTAAGAGTGGTACATGTGGTGTTTTATCCCCCATTTCTAGGGATAACTAAGGAGATGATGTCTTGAGGCCCTCAGGTTGCAGACATGGAGTGTCGAGAGATGGATTGACTGGTAGTGTCCACATACACAGATGAAGACCCGCTTCACCACCATACTCCTTTGATTCATCATGATGGCATTCATCACATCAACTTGCTTTCAGAAGACAAGGGGTCTTGCTCCATGAGGTACAAGTCAGGTATTGTGGTGTCACTTTGATACTTGAGGCATTTGAATATGTTGCATTAAAGTTTCTCTTGATTATAGAACGTTTGCTTGGAAATGATGTTCTTTGCCTTGTTTCACCTTGGTGGTTGACATTCTGCCCTAGTAAATGGTCACCCTTGGGGAAAGGTTTGTTACTCGGAGGTCTCCTTGATGAGTCATCGTACCTTTCTCGATCATACTTATCACTTTCCATACTTCATCCTTTTCATCCCCTCATCTTTTGGGATTTTTCGGGTGTACTGACCCAAGAATGGATTGTACCTCATTTCATGTGAAGAAGGGGTTGAAGGCCCAAAGGGAAATGTAGCTGGCAAAAGATAAAAGCCAAATCATAACCTTGTAGATGCTCGCCCAAAGAAGCCTTGAGAACAATGAAATATTTCTCTTAAAAGAATTTGAAGACCGGCAAAAGCAAACTCACATTATATAGATGTCCCGCTTGTTGAGGNTACACTTATGCGGTGTCCTTTTCTTTCCATGCATATGGCACTCTGTGTACCTCTAGCTTCAAGTGACGTTGCAGTACTCTTTCCTTTCCATGTCTTATAGTACCCAATTGTTTTGGACTTTAATTAATTAATGGCAATAAATGGGCTTGGAAAAGGTTGCATAAAACGAAGGTGCAGCACACCCTCTACAAAGGCACCCATAAATGAGATAATATAAACCCTTGTATGTCATGAACCCCATGCCAAGAAGTTTTACCCCCATCCACTTCATACTCTTTACATGGCTTGGAGAGGATCCACCTAGGAAACACTCTTTGACTTGGGGAACAATTCACTCATAGGTCATCATGACAACCCTCCCATACCTAAACTTGGCAAGTTGCATAAGGTTTTTGAGCACTTGTTTAATTTGAAAAGGTAGTTTTGATGCACATGTTTAGATGGCTCTTGTATTAAATGTGATTTTACTTGGCATGATACATTTGACTTGAGACCCTTGGAGGGAAAATTCACTTGTCTTTGCAAGACCTTGTTTGATGGACGTTATGGAAGAACAAGCCTAGCTTGGGCCTTCGTTGGGGCAAGAAGCCCACAGATTGGATGCCATGACCCATGCCTTAGGAGTAGCTAGATGATGAACGTTGCCTTGGAGGCAAGAGAAGGCACCTTGGACGATGAGACCTAGCCCCTCTTAGCCCAACGTTTGACCTTGGAAGGTCAAAACGTCCTCTTCTAGGGCTCGACGTCACATTGGGGGATAGGGTTTGATGATGGTGGTGATGACTTGATGGAGGATTGGCACACTTTGATGGAGAGAAACCCTTGCACCATGGAGACATGGCCTTTGGAGCCCAATGACTCCCTCACATGGCTCAACGACTTGCTCTAAGTGCCAAAACATCACCCCTAGGGGGTATGACGTCACCTTTAGGGTTTTCTTTATTATGTAAAATCAAAAATTAAATTGTAAAGAGGCAATTAGAGGAGGTCGGCCTCCTTAATTGTGTTTTACCCTAATGATATGTAGACAAACTAATTCTAAAGGCCTCCTATAAACAAAGACCTAAGACATTTCATTTTATCATGATTCATAACTCTCTCACTTGAGAATTACATACTTGGCTGAAATTTACACCCTTTTTGGGCATTTGATCTATCTCTCTCTCTTGTGCAATTTTGTGGATGCTTATCTTGTCTATTGTGGAGCTAAAGTAGTGTACTACCTTCTTGGAGGCTTGCCTCGTGCATGTTGATGAAATTTACTTGGTAGATGAGGGTTTTATCTTGCTATCTTGTGGAATTGGTAAGGAATTTTCTGCATTTGTTGGTAATTTCTTCTTGTTTCATGTCATTCTTGTCTAGAACCCTTGGAGGAGTATAAGGGCATACACCCTCCACCAAGTTCATCTTAATTGTTATTGGATAAGTCATTTTTTCAAGGTTGCTAGGAGGAGTAAAACGGCTTACACCCTCCTAGATTTACCTTGTTGGATTTACTTGCTCTAGGGAGTAAAAGGGCTTACACCCCTAGAGAAGTAGTGGATCCAACTCTTACACCCAAAACTCTATTATCCAATAGACTAGGCACTAATCTGAAATCGCATTGGAGAAACAAAATCGTTGCATTGGAAAACATGATTTCTTGAGATATTGCATTTGTCTAAATTGGAATCAATTCTATATACTTTTAGCTTGCTTGAGCCACTAGGGCGTCTTGCTTACCCAAGGATTTATTTCTGCTGTTATAAACTTATGCTACAGCCACTAGGGCTGCTACAAAATCACTTATTAATCTCTTATCTCTCACCCTTCTACCATTGAAAATAGTTAGCAAGTTGCTCTTGTTAATCTACTTGGTATTGGCTATCTTTTGAGCAAGTTGTTTATTGATTTCTTTGAGTAGAAGTTGCTGCTGTAGCAACCTTTTGCTACAGCCAATTGGCTGCCCTAATATACTTCTGATAACATCATTTTTGCAGCCTTATCTTACCATCAAAGTTTGTGCTAAAGCATTGGAATATTATCTACTTGTTTAGTGCTCGATTATCAAATAAATATTTGATGTTTTTGATGGTTAATTTTGCAGTTAACAACTCTTTTCATTGCTGATATATATATATATATATATATATATTTGTTTACTGCTGCAAATTTAGGACAGCAAGCTTCACTTGCTTGTCCCTTTGATTATTTGGCTGGTGTCTCGATAAATAGTCTTGTCTTGGGTAGATTCAACACTTTCCTGCAGGTATACTACACTTTGGCAACCTCCCCTCATCAACAAGACTCCTTTCCAATCTTCTTTCCACTTCCAAACTCGACCTATAGGGGTTTCACTTACCATTACTCTACTTTCCATCTCAATCCCCCTAGGATCATCAGGATTCCCTCCTTGTGGTGACTTATCATCACTAAAGCAAGGGGAGTATCTATCTAAGGTGACAGTGGGTAGCTACTCCCATAGTTTTCTGACATTTGTGGATTGGCTCGGACTTTGTCCAACCTACAATCTGTGCAATAACATGGTGCATACATACATGAGAATATTAGGCGTTGTGGTTGAGTTATTAAAGCACATGCATTAGTTGAGTGTGAGTTGGCACATGTCAAAAGTTATAAGTTTACATGTTTTGAGTTGACTAAAGATAAACTTTCCCTTTCTTACACTTAACACTTTTTTCCCTCACCTCGATCCCTATTTTTCCTCTTGTATTCCTATTCCCTAGCGTTAATTCCCTATTTTTCCTCGTCCTCCCTATTTTTAGGCACATGTCCTTATGATTAGTGCATATTTCCCCTTGATTCCTGAATCCTAGCGCTCACTCCCTGTTTTTAGGGTGTATATTCCATTACTCTCACTTCCACATGTATTTCCTCACTCATGTGTGCCCTATCCTCTCTCATGCACACTCCTTTCTCTCTCATCATCCCACGTATGCACGCATGCTTCTCTCCATGTGCATTCCATCTCCTTTTTCCCTCACGCATGTTCCTCTTTCTTCTCTCATGTGTGCTACTTCCCACTCCCACACGTCCTCACTTTATTTCCTCGTGCGTCTCCTTTTCATGCACATGTTCTCCCCTCTTTCCCACACTCCTTTCTCTTATTTATTCATTCGCATGCGCATTATCCCTATTTACCCAACTCCCTCTTCTCATATGTGTCACTCCTATCATCTTCCTCTTTAACTCTTTCCTTAGCATGTATCTCCCTTTCTCCTCACGTAATCCCTTACCCATGCACATCACTTAAGTGCATGGAATCCTTCATTCCCTAGTTGTCTTCAGTTAACTTAGATCATCCACACGAGTTATGGCCATCATCATAGCAGTTACACTTAGAGAGCAGGTTTACTTCGCTTTACTCTTTCTCTAATGTGCCTTGCATGAGGAAAGGATATTATTAGGGATGTGCACTCTCTTGGACCTATATATTCAGGGTCTTTCCATTGATTTGGCGTCGATTTCTTCAACAACAACAGCAGATGCTCTTACTCTCTCTCTCTTCCATTTTCTAGCTTCTAGTCTTTGTGTGAGGACCAATACTATACCAATCTTTGTACTTGTGTTTAGTGATGCAATCAGCCCTTTGGCAGGAGCAAGAATAAAGCAGTGTTATGTTCTTATCGATCTTCAAGTTTGTTGGTATGGTGTTTTGATGTTTTATGCATGATAATGAGTTCTAGCCCTTTATTTTGGTACTACTCTATCATTTAATTGCGCTCTCTTTTCCTTTCTGTTTATTTCCTTAAAGCTAACGCTGCAAGGATTCCTCCAAATAAACTTAAAATTCAATTTGGTTACTGTCATGGTTGTCTAATCGCAGCCAAGAAAACTTTTCTTGTTGCTGTTTTTTCTGATTTGATTGCAGATTTTCGAGATTTAGAACAACAGGGAGAAACCTAGGGACACCCCCCTGAGGTTGGCATGCACCAACCCAAACAGAGAGGAGACTTGTCGGTGACATCGAGGGCATTTCCTCTTACAATTAGCCTCTTTTTACCACTGATTTTACATTATTTCAGATCGGATCTAGGGGTCAAAAAGTGTGCTAACAAGAAACCAAATCAAAAGCCGCATGCATGATAGCAGAAATCACTAAAACGTATGTACGAAAGGGTAAAGCTTCAAATGGACCATCAACAAAGGACACTCCACCAGTGACTTCTCCGATCCATCATGAACCTATGAACTTATGTTTGGAGGGTGAGCTAGCGAAGATCAAGATTCCAATCCCTCTCAAAGACTTGATCCGCATGCCTGGTTAGAAGGACGCAGTAAACAGGTTTATTGGTTCAAATGATTTAACTAATCCTTCCGACGATCACCCACAAGTTTTCCTTGGTATGGGTAAGGCAAACAGTGACGTTGCTCCTTTCTATATCTCATTATTGGTTAATGGTTTAACATTGCACAATTGCATGTTGGATTTCATAGCTTCCACTAATGTGATGACCCTTGAGATTATGCATGAATTCAGATTGCAAATATCTAATCCCTACAGAAACGTGCACGCAATGGATTTGAGGGAAGTACAGGTCTGCGGGGTAATCAAAGACCTCGAGTTTCGTTTGCAGGTGTGCCCAGTGAGAGTCCTAACTATAGATGTGGTGGTAATACATTGTCCCGTGAAGTGGAGCGTGCTTCTATCGAGGAAGTGGGCAGTGGATGCTGGAGGTAGCATCCAGATGGATTGGTCCTATGCGGATATCTCGATCACTCTGAAACATAAAGTAAGACTATTTCGGGAACAAAAGATGTTGCACCCTGTAGAGAATCTGCAAAAGTTGGATAATGAGCCATTATACCCCGAAGTAGATGAACCTGAGATAGGAGCTTATGTAATGACACATGCCTAAGAGGAACCAGTTATATCGCTGCCAGTGAGTGTGAACTATGGATTGTGGACCATGTAGTTTGATGGTGCTCGGTCCAAATTTGGATTAGGGGTGGGGGTTGTTCTCACAGCCCCTTCCGGTATGGTTTTCCCTTTTTCGTTTCATTTAGAATTTGACTGCACTAACAACATGGTAGAGTATGAATCTTTGTTCCAAGGACTCGTTAACCCCTAGATTTTCACCTTTGGAAATCCTAAGGGTTAAGACTCTTAAGAGCCAACATAGTCCATTTTGGTTGGCATTTAGAGATTTTCCCAGATTGAGCACTTGTGTGAGCCAAGGGTTGGTTTCCATCAGAGATAGGTATAGGACTGGTTGGTGGTTGTTTTTGCTTCAGAGATAGAGCTAGCACAATTTCGCATGGATTTGTTGCCATTTTTAGTTGGGTTCCTATTTTTTAGGAGACAATGTCCGGAGACTCACATGTCATATTTGAGACCCACATGTCAGATTTGAGCATACAGTATTGATCCTTGTGACATTATGAGTCCAGTGAGCCCTTTCCAAAGATCATGCACATACTTTCTATATTTAGCAGGTTGAGCTCCAGGCCTCAAATCAAAATTCTGAGCATACGGTATTGATCCTTGAGACATTCCAAGTCTATTGAGCCTTTTCTAGGATGACATGTGAGTACTTTCTATTTTTAGCAAGTGGAAATTGAGGGGTCAGGTGATGATTTTGAGCATATATCTGAGTTCCTTACAGAAAATCAAATATGATGAGCCTATTTCGAGCGACATGCAAGGAATTACTATTTTTAACAGGTGGCGCACTAGGGCTCGCACATCAATTCTGATTGCATATTTGGAATCCTCATGAAAAATCGAATCCGATGAGTATGATATCATTGACATGCGGCGATTTTCTATTTTTAGCAGTGTCTATTTTTAGACATTTGACACATGGCGGTGTTCTCCTAGTCATCTTGGACGTTTTTGGCAATTTCCTATTTTTTAGGAGTTGGACCCTATTTTTAGCAATTTCTATTTATAGCAAAGGTGGTCTCCTCCAAAGGTGACAAGTGGCAGGGTCAAATTCCGACATTTGGAAATGAAGCGATGTGACATGTGACAGCTAGGTGGCGTAATTAATGAGGCACACTTTCCAAGGTTAAAAGCATTAAAAGTCAATTAATTAATTAAATGAAGGACGTGTGGATGAGGTGGCAAGTCTATTTGGGTGTGATTGGGCTAATTAAAGCTTAAACCACTTATCCTTCACTTCACTCATCACTATTTCACTTTTCATGTATTTAATACCCTTGTCCTCACAAATGCACCATAATTCCCTAATTTTTAGCATTAATATGCCTCCATTTTCCCTAATTTCTAGCATTCCCTTTTTCTCTATTTTCTAGCATTAATGCGCCTCCATTTTCCCTAATTTTTATCCTCACTCCTCTATCTCCCTATTTTCTAGCTCATTGTCCTAAATAAGCCTCCATTTTCCCAAATTTTTAGCCTCACTCCTTTCTCGCCCTATTTTCTAGCTCATTGTCCTAAATGAGCCTCCATTTTCCCTAACTTTTAGCCTAACTCCTCTCTCTCCCAATTTTCTAGCTCATTGTCTTAATGAGCCTCCCTTTTCCCTATTTTTTAGCATTAATGAGCCTCCCTCTTCCCTATATTTTAGCATTAATGAGCCTCCCTTTTTCCTTATTTTCTAGCGCATTAATTGTTTTTCCTACTTTTTCCCAATTCCTATTGCATTACTCCCATTTACTTATATTAATTCCCTATTTCTTCCTCACTTCTCCCAAGTTTGTTAGAAAGTGTAGCTCGGGCAGGTACCTTCACATTGGAGGTGTCTATCAATGTGAAAGGGGCCATCATATGTCTAGACTATTTAGTAGTGGTGGGAGATGACTTAAGTCAATGTGAGATTAAGTCACAGCCGTTGATCTTGACTTAAGTTATCTCAACGATTGATTAAGTCCCTACCGTCAGATCTAGATCTTGCGTGAGAAGATCTAAGGGCCAAGATTAAATGAGAGAAAGGCTAGGGTTTATAAAAGACCAAGAAAGCCTCATTTCTCAATATCTCTAGAGAAGACAACCACCTAAGATATAGTGAGAGTTTCAAGTGAGATCAAGGGTAGGTTACGTCGAACCAATTAGGGAGGGTTGAGCTAGAGTCCAAGTCAGTAGATCCAAGTGAGATTCAACTACAGAAAAGGAATACAAACACTCAGTCAATGAGATCAAACCCCTTACTCTCCCACCAGGCAAGTTGCATCACCACAAGTAAATCGTACGCACTGTATGGATGAGTCAAGGAGGTCGAGTGAGGGTCGAACTAGTGTATCTCAGTCTGGTTGTGGCATACCGTGAGGAGTATGCCCAAAAGGGAGCAGATCTGAGGAGAAACCGAGTAGGAGAAAGGGTCGTACGATGTCGTACAGGTGGTACGGACGCCCAACAAGCAAGACAAGGAGTCGTACATTGTCGTACAGGTGGTACGGTTGTTGATGATTGCAGCTATGTGAGACATTCTCCAGTTTACAAACCTGTGAGGTGTGGATCATTACAGCTATGTAAGTCTTTCTCTCAGCTTACAAACCTGAAAGAAAGCCCCTAAGAAGGGTACGTGGTTCCTGCCTGAGACAGAGCTAGGAACGTAGAGATGACCTCCTCCATTTAGAGAGTTGAGAATAACTCCAGATGATTATCCAGTGGGAAAGGCAATCTGTTGAGTTAGACGTGCCTGTGGCTGAGCACAAGGTGAACGTGTGAAATCCCAAAGTGTTGGGTGCATCGTCATGTGAACAGAAATGAAGATGATGTATTAGCCTCCTCTGAGCAGCAAAGTTGACGAGAAGACTCCAGATGATTCTCCTGTGTGAGACAGTGGGAAAGAAGATCTGTAGAGTGGACGTGCCTATGGACGAGCACAGGTGAACGTGTGAAGATCTGGTTCTTCTGTGTAATGCAGCGAATCAGAGCTATGACATCCCTATGGATGTGCCCCTAGTGCATGAACACTAGTGGGTGTATCAGATTCTTTGCTATATATTGTTCAAGAGTCAGATCTGCCTGTAACCCTAATTGTCATGTAAAGGGTACAGGTCGGCCCCACCTTAATATGAGTAATAATAAATGTAAAAGATAATTAATCTGGTTAATATTAATTATAATAATAATAATAATATGACTTAGAAGAGGTTGGCCCTGTTGAGCCAATAGACACCTTTGTTGATAGGACAAGTCTAATATAAATAAGAGAAGATTCCCCATTGTGGAATTATATCATTCAAGTGAGTTTGGAAATTTCAGCAAGTACATTTACTTGGGAGAAGTGCGCACCTCTCTTGGGCGCTAGTCTTCTAGGGTTTAAGCACCCTCTTGTGTGCTAGGTCTTTCTTGGTGGTGAAGGTATTTCTCTTTAAGAATATAGCAAAGGATTTGGCTGGGTTTTCTTCCCTTGTTGAGAAGGGTTTCCCAGGATACTTCTTGTGTTCTTGTGCATGGTGTTTCTTCTTGTGATCTTGGTTGTTGCAACATTCTTGTTTATGGTTAAGACAAATGCAAATTGAAATGAACTACATGCTTAACCTATCATATTGAAAAATCAACAACGGCTTCCCAGCGAACCAATTTATCTCAAGAGTGCTRAGAAGGTTGAGTAGTGAAGCAGGTTGCTTCTGGGAGGTGCSAGAAGAAGCTCTTAGCTGAGGAGTTATCTCAGACCTAACCATTGTAATGTATTCATGAACCATTAGTTGAATAATACAAGAGGTCTCTAGCATCGTCGGGTTTTCCCCAAAGGAGTGGGGTTTCCAAAGTAAATTTTGTGTTATTTCTTGTGTGGTCTTGTGTGGTTGTTCTAGTACCCTTTGATGTGTTTATTGTAGCTTAAATGTGTATTTCCCAACAATTTTAAGAGTACAAATCTGAAGGTTACTTTAGTTGTTTGTTGTTAAATCTAAGACTTTCTGCTGCAAGTTCTTTTTTTCTTCATGGTATCAGAGCAGAGTCTCTAACAGCCCACAAGCATTGTTAGATATTGTGCTCCAGGGCAGGGAAGAAGAAATCAGTTATTTCAGTCAAAGAAACCCCAAGCAAGTTAAATCATCCTTCATTTCAGCAGTTCGACTGAAGATTGGATTTGTGGGAGAGTGTTGTATAGTGTATTGCCTCGCCAAGCTAAAGGAAAGAGGATTTGTGAAGAGGGGGGCGATTTGTGCAGCCAGAGAGGGAGTTGTTTGGGTGAGACCTATTCTGAGTGAGAGGGTCTAGCAGGTCGTACAGTCAAGGAGGGATGATCTAAGGGCCCAGTTGCTTCAAGAAGGATTACAAGGAAACATAGTAAAGCAAAATGGCTTCAGGCCTAAGATATGAAGATAGGCTTGATGGAGCTTCAACTTTGTGCAATGGAAGTAACGCATGAGGAATGCACTTCAGGACAACAAGGTATGGAGTATTGTAGAGAAGGCAGCCACAGTACCCACAGATTCGAAAGATAAGGATATTCATGATGCCTTGGAGATCAAAGCCTAGAGACTCCTGCTGGATGGGGTAAAGGATCATCTCATCCACCACACTGGTGAGAAGAACACAACTTATGAGACGTGGACTATCCTCAAGAGCATGTTCGAAGTAAAGCATGAGAGAAGAATCATGGCTCTCAAGGAAAGGCTTCAGCATACGAGGATGTCCAAGGGTGAGGGTGTAGCATCCTACCTCACCAAGGTTAATCAGATGATAGATGAGCTCATAGCAGTAGGAGTCAAGCTCTCTCCAGCTGAGATAGTTCGATCAGTGTTGAAGGGTTTCTCAAAGGAATGGGACCCTTTCATTGCAGGGATACTGGCTAGAGAAAACCTACCAAGTTGGGACATGTTGTGGGATGATTGCTGCCAAGAAGAGATATGCAGAGGAAAGGACGTGGACGAAGATGAGGATGACAAGAATCTCGCCCTGACCTCCAAGAAGGGGACGAAAGGCAAGAAAGTCTCAGTTCCAAGAGGAGGAGTTGTAGGTAGCAGCAAGCCAAAGAAGGATCTCCCTCACATAAAGTGCTATGTATGTGGAGAGCTTGGCCACTATGCCAGCCAGTGTCCTCAAGCCAAGAGGGGCAAGGGGACAAAGGGCAAGAAGCAGCAAGTGGTTTCTTTAGTAGAGGAGGACCAGGACGAAGAGGAGCAGCAGTTGGCTGCTACAGCTCGCCAGTTCTCAAGAATGTTCAGAGAGGAGCACACTCTCTTTCTCAATTCAGAGGACAGATCTAGAGAGGGGTGGTACCTAGATAGTGGTGCCACATGTCGCATGACCGGGGAAAGAGATGCATTCCAGGAGTTCTCAGCTCGAGACATGGGCTATTTAAGATGTGGTGTGCACTCCAGTATGGTGGCAATTCGAGGAGAAGGGACAGTGTCACTCCAGATAGAGTCAGGCAGAACTCTAAGGGTGCTAGGGGTACTTTATGTACCAAGTATGAGAGTTAGTGTACTCTCAATCTCAGCTTTGGAGTATCAAGTCTACGATGTCAGCTTTCTTGGCTATGGTGTGCATATTCGCTCAGTGAGAGGTCAGGTTCCAGGACCACCAGTGACGATAGGCATTAGTGAGGATCACCTGTACAGACTGTGGAGGCAGCCCATCTACAGCTCCAGGAGGAGAAGAGAATCAATTGGACCATTCATGAGAGAGCAGGAGGCTCTCCTTAGCAGACCTACATGGTGGGAGTGGTCCCAGTTGGATGAGTGGGGATACTCAGATGACTTCAGTACAGCAGGTAGAAGTAGCTACAATACAACGGAAGCCGAGTATACAAATCCAGAGGAAGCATGTCTCTCAAATTCAAAGGGAGAGACCAACAGAAATGTAGATCATAGAGGAGGCAACTCTAGTGCTAGTAACTCCCTCACTAAGAGGGAGTGTTAGAAAGTGTAGCTTGGGCAGGTACCTTCACATTAGGGGTGTCTAGCAATGTGAAAGGGGCCATCATATGTCTAGACTATTTAGTAGTGGTGGGAGATGACTTAAGTCAATGTGAGATTAAGTCACAGCCGTTGATCTTGACTTAAGTTATCTCAACGATTGATTAAGTCCCCACCATCATATCTAGATCTTGAGGAGAAGATCTAAGGGCCAAGATTAAATGAGAGAAAGGCTAGGGTTTATAAAATACCAAGAAAGCCTCATTTCTCAATATCTCTATAGAAGATAACCACCTGAGATATAGTGGGAGTTTCAAGTCAGATCAAGGGAAGGTTACGTCGAACCAGTCAAGGAGGGTCAAGCTAGGGTCCAAGTCAGTTGATCCAAGTGAGATTCAGCTACAGAAAAGGAATACAAACACTCAGCCAAATANCAAGTCAGTTGATCCAAGTGAGATTCAGCTACAGAATAGGAATACAAACACTCAGCCAAATAGATCGAACCACTTACTCTCCCACCAGGCAAGTTGCATCACCACAAGTAAATCGTACGGACTTTACGGACGAGTCAAGGAAGTTGAGTGAGGGTCGAACTGGTGTATCTCAATCTGGTTGTGGTATACCGTGAAGAGTACGCCCAAAAGGGAGCAAATCTCAGGAGAAACCAAGTAGGAGAAGGGGTCGTACGGTGCCGTATAAGTGGTACGACCGCCCAACAAGTAGGACGAGGAGCCGTACAATGTCGTATAGGTGGTACGGCTGCCCAGCAAACCGGTTTATCTCAAGAGTGCTGAGAAGGTTGAGTAGTGAAGCATATTGCTTCTGGGAGGTGCCAGAAGAAGCTCTTAGCTGAGGAGTTATTTCAGACTTAAACATTGTAATGTATTCATGAACCATTAGTTGAATAATACAAGAGGTCTCTAGCATCGTCGGGTTTCCCCAAAGTGGGGTTTCCAGAGTAAACTTTGTGTTATTTCTTGTGTGGTTATTCTAGTTCCCTTTGATGTGTTTACTGTAGCTTAAATGTATATTTCCCAACAATTTTAAGAGTACAGATCTGAAGGTTGCTTTAGTTGCTTGTTGTTAAATCTAAGACTTTCTGTTGCAAGTTCTTTTTTTCTTCATAGTTAATGTGCATTATCCCTATTTCTCTATTTCCCACGTGTGCATGTGTTTTCCTTTACTCAGGTGCACCCCTTCTTTAATTATCTCTCCTTTTTTCCATTTCTTCACTTTCCAATATTTTTTATCCCTATTCTCCTCTCTATTTCCTATTATCAAGCACATTCATTAATTAATAATCAATGCGCCTCCTTTTATTTTCCCCTATTTCTTAGGGCTAATTCCTTTTATCTCCCACACGTGAGTTTAATTTCCCTATTTCCTAGCACTCCTTTCCACTAAAGCGCCTCTCTATAACCCTCAAACCTCACATGTACCTCCCTTATTCCTTTTTCCCATTTCCTAAGTGTGCCTCTTTCCCTAAAAAATAGGGCATATCCCTCTTATTTGCGCATATCTTATTCCTCCATGCGTCAACTCTCCTATTTCTCACGTGAGCTAACTCCCTCTCCCTTCTCCATGCGCTTCTCCTACTCCCTCTCCTTCACTCATGCGCATACACTCCTCTTGACTCCCCATTATGCACCCTCATTCATTCACTTGGTAAAGTGCACCCCTACTACTATATATTGGAGGTCTCTACATGGTATTATGGTTGGATATTTGCAGCAGCAGCATACTCATTATGTTCTCTTCTCTCTCATTCTCTAGTCTAGCTACTCTCTCTTAGGCAAGGATAGTCATTGCACTTGTTGTGGACTTGTTGATTGTGGCACAATCAACCCTTTGGCAAGCCTATAATAAAGAAGTGTTGTGTTTGTTTCCAAACTTTCCTTCTTGTTGATATCTTGTTTTATTCTTGCAATTAGATTAGTAGTTCTTACCATTTATTGTGATATTAAGCTATCTTTGAAGTGGTTTCTTTCTTGCTTCTTCTATCTTCTCTTGTGCTAACCCTGTAGGATCCCTCCAAGCTACAAAAAACTATCTTTTCCTAACGCTTTGGCAATGTGTTTACATGTTGTCCAAAGCAATTTTGTTGTTGTTTTTTGTTCATTAATTGCAGAAAATCAGACTTTCGAACAGCAACCCGGTACCTAGGTGTTGATGTTTGGTAGTTGCAGGAGGATCTTTCCCTCCTGGATGACCTTTCTTCGATGCAGAGAAGATTATGGAAGCAAGAGATCCATTGGACATATGTTGAAACACCCTAGAAGAGAAGTCGGCCTAGAAGAATTAGAATAATGAAGTGGCACCTTTCCAGAGAAGAAGTCGACCCAGTCTAGTGGCCAGGAAGACTATAAATAGAGGACGTCTTGGCTCATTTGTTCACTCACTCACACTCTCTCATCCAACCAGAAGCAAGGCGCAAGTTTGGAGAAGGTGACGCAATAGCTGCAGTGACTCAGTTTCTTCTTGTTCAGTCTTTTGGTATCTCTCTCTTGTGCGTTACTCCTTGAGGAGGTGCGTTATCTTGGTATAGAGTTGTTGCTGCAATTGTGGTGGTGTTTTCTGGTTGAACTAGCCTTTGAGCTAGGGTTTATCCATTTTGGACTTGCTTTGTGAACAGAATCTATCTAAGAAAGGTTGTTGGGATTTTCCCCAATTTGGGGTTTTCCCAAGATGATTCTCTTGTGTTCTTTTGTCTCTGCTTATGGTGATATTGCTCAGTATATGATAAACAAGTTAATACTAAAGAAGTTAAAGAACACTACTACTCTATAAATAAAGAAACACTAACAGGTTATGGGACCACTCCACGCTGCTACTGCGTAGCAATCCTTGTCAAGCTCGTTGAGCACTAAACCCAAAGGCATTGGGATTTTTCTTTACATAGAGCAGTGCACCCTACCCTAGCACACCCCCTGAAACCCTCAGACTACAATTTGGCGAAGTTTGGAAAATTCGGAGTTTTCCAAATGGGTTTCTATCAGTAAAAATGTCAACCAACATGGGAGTTGAAGATAGACTGGATGAAGAATTTGTAATTGTTTCAGCACTCACGGGAACCATCACTCAAAGGACTGATACTTGGCTCATTGATAGCGGTGCTTCCAAGCACATGACCGGATTCAGAAACTCTCTATCCAATCTGACGGAAAAGGACTCTTCTCTTCAAGTGGTGCTTGGGGATGATTCCAAGCATGCAATCAAAGGCATTAGAGAAGCCTCCCTACAACTTGATTCAGGTGAACTTCTTTCAATTAAAGATATTACGTTTGTACAAGACTTGAAAAGAATCTTCTTTCCATTTCTGCTTTAGAAGATAAAGGATTTAGGGTAGCTTTTTTGGATGGCCAAGTTCTTCTATGGCCTAAGAATTCAAGCATGGATAAAGCTACCATGATTGGTCTTCGAGAAGGAGGATTATAGTATATACAAATTGAAGGGACACCAAGAACACGTCCTTGTACACAATAGTGTTAGCTCCAGTGAGCTATGTCACCGAAGACTTGCTCACATAAACTATAGAGCATTACCAGTAGCAAGCAAGATGGTTACAAGTCTACCAGAGATCCAGGTAGATCATGATGGAGTATGCAAAGGTTGCGCTCTTGGCAAGACTGTCAAGGGAAGCTTCACCAACAATGATAGCAAATCCAAGGGAATCTTGGACATCATACACTCTGATGTATGTGGACAAATGACGATGCCATCATTAGGCAACTTTGTATACTATATCCTATTCATAGATGACTATTCTCGAAAGACATGGATCTATTTCCTGAAAGCAAAAGATGAAGTCTTTAACAAGTTTCAAGAGTTCAAGGCTTTGGTTGAAAATCTCTCTGAAAGGAAGATTAAAGTCTTGAGATCCGATAATGGAGGTGAGTACACCTCAAAGGAGTTAAAGATTTTTGCACAGAAGAAGGGATTAAGAGGGAGCTAACTACTCCCTACACTCCCCAGCAGAATGGGGTTGCAAAAAGAAAGAATATATCCATTGTAGAAGCAACGAAAGCGATGATCCATGACCAGGGACTACCCATGCACTTATGGGCAGAAGCATCCAGTACAGTTGTGTACGTCCAGAATAGAAACCCTCACAAGATATTGGGGAACAAGACACTTGAAAAGGTGTTCACTAGAAAGAAACTAGAAGTCAGACACTTGAGGATTTTTGGTTGTCCAGTGTTTGTACATGCTCCAAAGAAAAAGAGAACGAAGTTGGAACCTTCATGAAAGAAGGGCACATTCGTTGGATACAGTGAGACTTTAAAGGCCTATTGAATATACATCCCCGAGCAAAGACAGATTGAGATCAGTCGAGACGTAACATTTGACGAAGATGAAGCCTTCAGAAGATCAAGGGAGTCTCACATAGATGAGGATCGAGAGGAGCAGGAGGCTCCAAGGGATGCAATCATGGAAGACTACACCAGAAGATCCCATTCCAGAAATTCAAGATGAGATGGTAGAATCAAAGAAACTTGTAGATCCACCCCGAGAAGCTGCAGTTAGCAAAAAGAGACCAGCTTGGCTCCGGAACACCTTGCAGGAAGCGAAGCACATGCAGCTCCCAAAGGGTCCTTTAGAGAAAGCAAGAGACCACATAAGTTTTCCAACTATGTGGCACTAATGAGCAACATAATTGATTCAGAACCTTCCACCTTTGAGGAAGTTGTTGAGAAGCAAGAATGGAAGGATGCCATGATGGAAGAGTATCAGTCCATCATGAAGAATGATGTGTGGGAGGTGGTTCCAAGACCAGAGGGGAAGTCAGTAGTGACTTCCAAGTGGATCTACAAGATCAAGCATGCTACAGATGGCAGCATAGAGAAGTACAAAGCAAGATTTGTGGCTAGAGGGCTCTCCCAGAAAGAGGGAGAAGACTATGATGAAACTTTTGCTCCAGTAGCAAAATACACTTCTATAAGATCAATTATTGCCATTGCTTCCGCAATGGGATGGAAATTACACCAGATGGATGTCAAGACTGCCTTCTTGAATGGTCTAATTGAAGAAGAAGTGTGCATAGAGCAGGGACAAGGGTTTGTGATTCATGAGGAGTCTCATGTGTGCAAACGGAAGAAGGCTCTGTACAGGTTGAAGCAAGCACCCAGGGCATGGCATGCCAGGATAGATGGATATCTGATGAGCTTAGGTGTCACACACCTGACCCCTAAGTACCTTTTTAAGGGATGGGGTATAAATTTTTTGCTTACCCCCGACGAATATGGTATCGAGGACTAATCCCTTTCTCTCGATGGACAGTCTCGATGCATGTCAGACCTCCCGAACTTCAGTTAGGATCCATTCGGCACCTAAGGTTCACCAATCCTACTAGACCCCCACTCGACTCGTCAACCCATTGAAGATTAACATGCGCCATCACAATGATGTTCTTAGTCAGCATCATTTCGCCATGTCACCACAGGGCGCTTAGGCTTGCACAACAAGAGGATGACAATAGTCCCTCTCCTATAGTCCAATTAAAATATTTAATTAATATTTCGTAGAATACCATTATTTGGTAATTGATTACGTAAACCTCATTAAGGATAATTATTCTCCACAACTAATTATCCAATAATTAATTTTTGCTTAACCTAATACCCATGGCCTAGTAATTACTGAAGTTTTTACTTTCTCTTTTACCCCTTAGAAATAGTTTAACACTAAATAAATTACTCATATGATAATTATGAGTAATTATATTTTTTTTCCTCGAAAAAAAGAGTAATTTTATTCATCCAAAGAGAACCAAATTACATTTTACAGGTGCTTGAGGCACGCCCCAATCATGGGTAAAGACAGCAGAAAAGAGAAGCCCGAGAGGGCCTAAATCTAGCTAATAAGCCATTGAATATAGTTACAACTAAAAAAAGAACTGGGAAACATCCTGCATCTAAAGGAAATAAGCCAAAAACTGCACGCCCAAGAAAGGACCTCAAAGTGCGGAACACTGCACGCCCAAAAGATGGACCTCAAAGCTCTGAGCCAGCCACTGAAAAGAAGCTGAAAACCCAGCCACCGTTGAACAATGCACCAAATCCCAAGACCAGAGACCCAAAACGTAGCCATCAAAGCACCGAGAGAGAGAGCCACCAAGACGAAGCGCAATACGGATCAAATCGAGAAACTCTAGATCCACCCCTCGTGACATAATCCAGATCAACGCAGAAGCCAGACCGGTCTACTTGTACCAAAACTTGAGAGGAAAACAAGCAAACGCATCCACATCAAGGCCAAGGGCCACTCAAATAGACCCAAAATAAAAACAGGCAAACCAGATCCACCCAAGGGCAGATGCGTCGCAGGCAAGATAAGATAGCGAGGGCACCAGCAGAAGAGACAACCAAATCCGCCCACGGGGACGGAGCCACCAGCAAGTGGGTACCACCGAAGATCAACCAAGCCCAAAAATAGGCAAAGGAAGACGCGCCGGCAGGATGAGGAACCAGGCGCCTGCGGCAAGGGATGCGGCTATGGAAAACCTAGCCACCATCAGTGTCTATGAGTAATTATATTATAACACAATGAGGTTAATTTCTCCATAATATACTTAAGTTGATTAACCTTAATTAAGGTATATAATTCAATTCCTCCCTAGCACACAACTCCATGCCGCATTTTCACGTAATTTAACATATATAAATATATGCACATTTATTTATTTACTGGGAAAATGATTAACTATATTCAACCTGATATTTATAATTACAAATTGTCCTTTTATTAATTATATTATAATATAATTCAATTTAATTATATTATAATATGATTAATTATATCAAAGGAGCACTTAGGTTTGTCAATACCCATTAATACCTAAGCCTCCGAGCTTCGGCGAAGATTCCTCATCGGGCTTTTATGAACCCAAATCTCCCGAACGTCAGAGTTTCGGAGAGGGTCCCACCTCTATTATGCCTATATGCCAATACAAGTAATTATATTACCATACAATATAATTACGTGTGTTTAATAATATTACAACATTGGAAAGCGGGAAAATAGGTTCGGCCTTCGGCTGTTTTGCCCTTACACTCTATATTCTCCAAACCTCCGTAGTCCGGAAGCTTCGAACAACCGGAGTTCCGAAGTCCCGATCTCCCGGAGCCCCGAACTCCCGAAGGGTCCACACTTCACGTTATCTTGTATTAAATATTAAGTTAAACCGAGAAAAAGGGTTGGTACTTTATTACGTACCAATATCATAATAAACTTATTTAAAATATATTATAATAACCTTTTTGGAAAATGCACCCAAGTTTATAAAGTCTCCAATACTTTATTAATATTTGACATGAGAGAGAGAGAGAGTTCTCCGAGTCAAACTCCTTCGGCTCTCCCACACATCCTTTATACTCAGTTCTACTGAAGCCCCGGAGTCCCGAAGCTCCGAAGTGACCCCACTTGCACACCTTACCACACCATTTAATATTCAAAGGGGTTGGCTTCATTCACGTGTAATCAATTTAATGAACCTTAAAATAATATAATATATTATTTTATATTCCTCGAAAATTACGCCCAAGTTTTAAAATTCTCCAATATTATATTTAATGATTGAAAAGAGAGAGTGTGTTCTTCGGGTCAATCTACTTCGACTCTCCAACACTTCCTCTATATTCAAATCTCCCGAATTCCCTAAGCCCCGACGTGACCCCACTTATGCACGTTTCCACATCATTTAATATTTAAAAAGGAAAGGAAAGGAATTGGCCTTATTCACATGTGGCTATTTTAATTAACCTTAATATAATATAATATATTATATTATACCCCTCGAAAATCTCACCCAAGTTTAAACAATCTACAGTATTATAATTATTATTCAATATTGTAATGAAGGAAAAGATATTTGGGTCCACTCCTTTGGTTCTTCCACACAATTCTCCGCTCGCAAATAACTCGAGTTTCGGAGTTCCGGAGGGGACCCACTTGTTTTCCATTGTGATTTAAAAGCAATGTATTATTTCGGACTATAATATATATATATATATATATATATATATATATATATATATATATTGTAATAAAGGTGTATTATAACAAATGCACATTAAACACAATAATATAATTTATTATATATGCAACCTTGTACAGGGAAAGGTAAGGTTCGAGTATTCGGCGACTTTGGTTTGTGGAATCCCATACTCAAACATCCCGGAGCCCCGGAGCTCCGAACTCCCAGAGTTTCGAAGACTACGAGAAGGTTAAAGCACTTGGTCACCGTTTATTCCCTAGTGTGTTGAAATTAAAATGATTATAATAATTATATCCTTTTGGTCTCAGGTCTGTTATACTCCAAGAACTTTAACCTCCATTTTCAGAATAATAAAATAATATTAATAATCATATGTATATAGACATATATACATATATTTCCATAGTCTTACTTAGTTTTGTTACCTGGGAGATTTAAAAGAAAATTATTTTCTCTTATAGAAAAATAAGGAAAGGAGAAATAAAGTTTTCCAGGATTTATAAAGAGATTTAATAAAAGTTTATATTCCAAGGAAATTTCTCCATCCTGGAAATTAAAATATAATTATAATCTCTCCCTTCTCATTGGTAAATGAGTACAATTTTATTTCCTTATTACTTGTTAATGTTTATGCCATTATTATAGTTCTTTGCATTTCAATAGATAAGAGCATCATAAGAACAAGATCACTAAGAAATACACATTCACAAGAGACACAGCATTTATCCTGGGAAACCCTCTAGGGGAAGAAAACCCAGCAAAAACTTCCTTATCATAAATAGCTTATACAATGT
>JASDQU010101436.1:316709-334660 GCA_032191745.1 Picea mariana | reverse complement strand
GCAAGAGATCCCTTCTCCTGCAAATACTCTTTAGGGTTTAACCATTAATCATATGTGAGTACATACCTCTGATGACATTTGCAGGTAGTGGCTCTATCTGGTAGCAGCGGTAATCATTACCAACTCTTAAGAAAACTTCAATGGTGATTGCAACTGGTCTTACGGCTGCAACTGCAACTGATGCTGCAACTGCAACTGCAACTTAGGGTTTATGAGGAAACCCTAATTTTTCAAACTTCGAATTTTGAAAATTTGATCCAGGAGATAGATGCGCTGAGCTGAGGCGAGTATGCTGGTGTACTCAGAATTTCGAAAATCCAACTTTCACTCCTTTAAATCTGATTTGCGGATTTCTGGACTGGTGCTTCTGGTTTTCTGGTACTTCTGGTACTCTGGTACTTCTGGTACTTCTGGTACTCTGGTTTTCTGGTTTTCTGGTACTTTGTGAAACTAGGGTTTCACTTTCCGGGAGATCTAGCCACTAAAAAGGTGCGCTCTAAGTGCCAAAATGATCATTAGGGGAGGGCGCAACTTTCTAGGTGGTTTTAGGGCTGATAAGATTCACTTTTGAAAAACCCTAATTTTCAGGTACTGCAACAGTGACGTTTTTCTCTTGCGAAATATGCTTCCTTCAGGTTGGCTCTGATACCATGTTAATGTTTATGCCATTATTATAGTTCTTTGCATTTCAATAGATAAGAGCATCATAAGAACAAAATCACTGAGAAATACACATTCACAAGAGACACAGCATTTATCCTGGGAAACCCTCTAGGGGAAAAAAACCCAGCAAAAACTTCCTTATCATAAATAGCTTATACAATGTTCAAGAGATAACTCAAACCAATACAGATAGTCCTCCCCAAGAGATGCGCCACTCTTCTTCTCCTCTCTCTGATTGGTAATTGCAGCTTGCCTCATAAGATAATGAGCAAGTGAGTTGTGTTCAAATGAGGCGCTAGCCTCCTGTATTTATACAAGTTCTGGCACGTGTGAAGTGTCTCTTCACTGGCAGGGTCGACTTCTCAATCTGGGTGGGTAAACCCACCTTTATTATATTTTTGGGTCTTCAATAGTAACTGTTGGGGCCGACTTCTTGTTCTACCCTTTATAATTGTCCGATGACCAATCCGAAAAAGGGGATTTGGTCCTTATACAATTACTGACATGATTAATCCACAATGGGGATTAATCCAATAACAATAATAATAATAATGACATGATTAATCCACAATGGGGATTTAATCCAATGAATAAAATAATAATAAGAATGCTCTTCGCAGTTACATTATTTCAACATTATTGTGCTTTACTACTCTTACCAAATTTGAGAGAAATGGTCCTAATATAAATATTTACCTCCACAGTAAATTCGGTGTTTCTACCAAGATTTACTGCCCACCAAAATTTAAGGGGATTCTTCCCAAATTTAGGAGATTTAACACAATTTAAACATAAATGTTTATTTATGCCCCAAATAGAATTTAGAGAACTTTTGTATTTTAATTCATTTAGACCAATTTCATGTTTATGTCCTAATTATTTTTTCCTCAATAATTATTTATAAGGACTTTTAATGTTTTCCCATAATTGGGATTATTTTCTAAAGTCCACAAAACTCTGATATCTTCTAACTTTTCTGGCACGGGATTTGAGGACATACTAAAATGGAGCACTATTACGTAGAAAAATCACTCTCTTCTTTCGGAGGTGTTATTTTTAACTGTTCAATCATCAATTCCCCAACATCCATTAAACTGTACAGCACAGTCAACCACAACATTCACTCCCAAAAATCTTATTTTAGCACACAGATAGTCAAGACAGAAGAAATTAAATCAAAAGAGCTTCAGCTAAGACATTCTCTTTATTCTGCTTAAATTTCTCAAGTCACTTTTGTCAGAAATTAAACTTACACAGTTCTAAAACATAGTATAAAATTTTCTTTGATCTAAACACTACAGAGATTTAACCAAATATACTTATCTAGAAACCAAATAGTGATGCAACTGCTGAAAGGGGTGCCCTTTTCCACCCAATCGTAGGCACAGTAACTCCTAGAAGGATTTACCGTTGGCCACCCACTAGCTAGATCATGACGCTCTGAGAGAGACTCTTCCTTTTGTTCAGAAACAGCCAGGGACGGAGGCCACTCTCCTCCTCCCACAGGAACTTGGCAGATCGGTTTTCTCTCCACCAAGCAAGGGGGTTTGTAATGAGTGTTTCCTCAGTCACTAATCTTCTCTGCAACCCCGTTTATCAGCTTGGACTGAAAACATTGCCCAGCAAATTCATGTACCCAGAAACAATTTGTTTCTCAGTTCTCTTCAAAACCAGAGAACTACACATGCTCTCCCTCCTCAGAAAATGGTCACCAGACTCATCTTCTTGCCTCCTCTCTTCTACCCACGAATTTCCCCTATTTTCTTGCCTTCCTCAACAAGATTTCGTGGGTCCAAATCCCCATTTCGTGGTCAGGTCAAGAAGTTTTTCAGATGGGTACTCTGCCCATCTCCTCATTGACTCTTGAGAAGGATTTCCCAACTACTAGTCTGACTGGTAATTTATTTTTCTGGGTCAGAGGACTGTTCTGGGTTTGAATAATTTAAATCCAGTAGAATATTGGTATGGTAGGGGTCATCTCAACCATTGTTGGTTCCCCTCGCCATCTCTCTCATGCATCATGATCTACCTTGGCAAACCCCTTCAGCAGTTATGCAACACTTTCCATTTTATTTAGTAACAGAAATATATATATATATAGAGATAGATAGATAGATAGATAGATAGATATACATTACCTTTTATAACAAAAAGGTTCATCAATTCAAACATCCACACATATTCAGTATGTCCATAGTCTTTTAGCAGGTTACAGTTATATTTACAAGCTGGGGGAAACATGGGTATTACATTAGGATTTACTAAGAGTGTTACCTTTTATAACAAAAAGGTTTATAAATTCAAACATCCACACATATTCAGTATGTCCATAGTCTTTTAGCAGGTTATAGTTATATTTACAAGCTGGGGGAAACATGGGTATTACATTAGGATTTACTAAGAGTGATGCGGATCCCAACCTTTACTACAAGGATGAGAATGGATGTCCACTAATCTTGGTACTATACGTAGATGACTTGTTCCTAACAGGGGACGAGAAGCTCATAGTCGGGTGCAAGAGGGAGCTCTCTTCAGAGTTCGAGATGAAGAATCTAGGTCTGATGCATTACTTCTTGGGATTGGAGGTGTGGCAGAGATCAAAAGATATTTTCCTTAGCCAAGGAAAATATACTGTTGAGATCCTACAGAGATTCGGGATGACAGACTGCAAGTCCATGGCCACACCTATGACGATAAATCTGAAGCTCTTGAGTGATTCATATTCAGATTTGTTGGATCCCACAATGTACAGACCACTGATTGAATCCTTGATGTACCTGGTTAACACCAGACCGGACATATGTTTTGCAGTGAATACCTTGAGTCAACACATGGTTGAGCCCAGACAGGAACATTGGATGGCAGCAAAACATATGTTGAGGTACCTTCGTGGTACGATTGGATATGGATTGAGATATGTCTCAGGTGGAGATGTGAAGCTACAGGGATATGCAGACTCTGACTGGGCAGGGAATGCAGTGGATCGAAAGAGTACTTTCGGATGTTGTTTCAGTTTAGGATCGGGTATAATCTCATGGTTGAGCAGCAAACAGACATCAATGGCATTCAGTACATTAGAGGCAGAGTATATCGCAGCTAGCGTGGCAAGCCATGTCTGTGAGGCAGTTTGGCTTCGGAAGTTGCTTGTAGGGATATTTGATCTAGAGTTGTAGCCAACTTTGATACATTGTGACAATCAAAGTTGCGTGAAGCTTACAAAGAACCATGTATTTCATGACAAGTCTAAGCACATAGAGATAAAATATCATTACATCTGAGACATGGTGCAGAGAGGAGCTGTAGAGCTCCAGTACATATCCATGGATGAGCAGATAGCAGACATTCTCACCAAGCCCTTGAGTACTTCAAGGACAAGCTTGGCATGATGTCGAATGTCCACCCTCGATGAGAGGGAGGTGTATTGTTTCTTCTCATGTCAGTTAACCCCTCTGGCCAAGGGTTCCCTAGATCAGTCATGTGACTGAGGGGGTAATGCACTGTCGGTCCTAATGAGAGAAGAAACATCACACACATAGTCATGAGGACTATGGGAGTAGCTTCGTGCTACAGGATGAGACTATAACTATGGTTGATGGCATATTGTAGTAGTTGTGTGCTACTAGTTGATTGTTGCATAGTCATGCGGATCCTGACTATGGTTGATGCCAGATGGCATTGTAGTCGCTGTGTGCTACTAGCTGATTGTTGCATAGTCATGGAGATGGTAGACCATGATTATGGTTGATGGCATATTGTAGTGGTTGTGTGCTACTAGTTGATTGATGCATAATCATAGAGACTGTTGTACTGCATGGTGATATCATGTGTAGCTATTAGTTGATTGCAGTGGAGACTATGTGTCTTTGGATAGGAGTTGTGTGCTACTAGGAGTGGTTGTGCACCACTGGATAGTAGTTGTGTGCTACTATGGATCGGCACAGTCATGTTCTACTGGATGGCATTGTAGTAGCTATGTGCTACTAGCTGATTGCCATGGAGACTACCAGATCACGTTGGGAGTAGTTGTGTGCTACTTGATTTCAGAGACTGTGGCAAATGATTCGAGCTACCGATGGCATTGTGGTAACTGTGTCCTACCAGCTGATTGCAGAGTAGTCAAGTGGACTACTAGATGAAGACATCGTGAAAGATAACTCCCTACCTAAGAGGGAGTGTTGATGTTTGGTAGCTACGGGAGGATCTTTCGCTCTTGGATGACCTTTCTTAGATTCAAAGAAGATTCTGAAAGCAAGAGATCCATTGGACAGATGTTGAAACACCCTAGAAGAGAGGTCGGCCAAGAAGAATTAGAATAATGAAGTGGCACCTTTCCAGAGTAGAAAACGGCCCAGTCTAGTGGCCAGGAAGACTATAAATAGAGGATGTCTTGGCTCATTTGTTCACTTAGTCACACTCTCTCATCCAAACAAAAGCAAGGCGCAAATTTGGAGAAGGTGACGGAGTAGCTGCAGTGACTCGGTTTCTTCTTGTTTAGTCTTTTGGTATCTCTCTCTTGTGCGCTACTCCTCAAGGAAGTGTGCTACCTTGGTATAGAGTTGTTGTTACAGTTGTGGTGGTGTTTTCTGGTTGAACTAGCCTTTGAGCTAGGGTTTATCTGTTTTGGACTTGCTTTGTGAATGGAATCTATCTAAGAAAGGTTGTTGGGTTTTCCCCCATTTGGGGTTTTCCCAAGATAATTCTCTTGTGTTCTTTTGTCTCTGTTTATGGTGATATTGCTTAGTATATTATAAACAAGTTAATGCTAAAGAAGTAAAAGAATAACAGAACACTACTGCTCTATAAATAAAGAAACACTAACACTAGGGACTCCCCCCTGAGGTTGGCATGCACCAGCCCAAACAGAGTGGAATCTAGCCCGTGACAATTTGGGACTTTACACCTTGAATTAGCACCTTCTTTTGTTGGATTACTGAGAGGGGGGGTGAATCAGTAATAGAGCAATACAATCCTTTTTAACCATAAAATGCAAGTGTTATATCCATGTAGCATTATCATCCAATAGTTGCAGAGTAAATAAACAATGAACAAATGAGCAATCATACACATACACAGTACACCAGTGTTTTTATGTGGAAACCCAAAGCGAGAGAAAACCACGAAATGTTTTTTCTTATATGTCTTTAAGAATTACATTCATTGGAAGCACCAACTTCCTTTGTTTTCCAGCTGCAACTGAAAGGAGGCTCCAACCCCCTAGTTTCTCAGGCTACAACCTGAGGGAAGCTCCAACTCCCCAATTCTCTGGCTAAAACCAGAAGGAGGCTACAACCCCCTATGTTCTCCGCCTACAACCGGAAGGTGGCTACAACCACCTGTCCTTGCCCCGTCCAACCGCCCTGAAGTAGAAGTAGAATGATGGAACCACTGTTACACTATCACTGTGAAATATACCACTATAAACCTGTACCAATCAACCTGCACCAAACAACCTATAACAACCTGTACCAAACAACCTGTAATCAACATGTACCATAAACAAGTGCATCAACCATGCACCAACCTGTACCTCCACCTGTACCATCAACGAGTGCATCAACCATGCACCAACCTGTACCAATCATGCATCAAATACACATAAACTATGACTCATCAAGATGTACCAACATCATCATCTATACACCTCATGTATGTGTCAACTCATCAACTACTTGTCTCAACCATGTACCCAACATGTACCTCAACCAAAAGCCCTCATTAATTTCATCATCCAAATCTGATTTGTAACTCTGTAATAGACCTAGTGTATATGATCACATACCTGCAAACCTTCCTTAACTTTAACAAGAGACTAGCATTTTCATCAAACTTTACTTTAGTCTCACAGGACTAATTTTGGATTAGTCAACAACCCTAACTTGAAATAATCATAACTATGTACCTGTCATGAATAAAGATCTGAAAATAGTACACAATGTTCTTCAATGTCTTTTATGCAATTCTTTCAGGTTTCACTACTTGGAACCTCTCAAAAAAGGAGTTATAGCAAAAATGGCATACCTTGTTGAATTCTGACTTATTCTAGAGAGCAAACTTGTAGAGCGTGCCCCGCACGGAATATTTGTTGTATGGATCTGAAAATCGTACACATAATACTACAGACTGTACTATAACCAATACATTTGATCTTACTGAATTTGGATCTGTTATGAAGAAGTTATAACGTTTTTACCCAAAACACCTGTTTTAGACTAGTTTCGGGACTAGCCACAAACCCTATTTTCCACGGAGTGGAACTCCAAAAATACAATGACCCACAAGCTGAAATGTTTATCACAGCTACTTGGATATGATTCCTCAACGGCCTCCAAATTTCGCGGTCTGAATCATTCTAGAAAAAAAGTTATTGTGAAAATGGTGAGATGACCTGTAAATAACATACCTTAGAAAGCATCATCAAAATAATTTATCCTCCCTTGAATTTCGGCCTTCTTTACTTCACCTTCCCTCTGAAATTCGTCTTAGATATTCTTTGGTTACCTCAGTCACTTGTAGATATTCAATATGCTCAAGTGTAATTAAATGAGAGACCCTGCCTCTTATTTATACTTTTATGTAGCTTCCTCAAGGGGTTACCTTCTAACCATCTTAAACCACTTTCCTTATTTTAGGGCTAACCCACTTCTAACCACTTGTCCACTTAGTAATTTCTCTATTAACTTTATTATTTAAATAATTTCTTTTGTATCCACTTTGACTTATAGTACACTCATCACTTCACTTTATTATTTAAATAATTTCTTCTTTGCAACCACTTTGACTACTTTGACCTTTTGGGGCTTCTAGATGACTCATGAGGGTTCTCCAACTTCACATGGCCATAACTCTCTAACCGTGAGGAGTTATGTGATGTTCCACATACCACTGGAAATGGCATGACATGTACTATCCATCTATAATAGTCTTACCTTCAAATATATTAAAACTCATACCATTATACATCAAACAAACTTGGTTCCATTACCCAAACCTTTGTGCTACCGGAATTCGCTACCAGACTTTCTTCAAGGGTTGACATCAATGACAACCAACCCAAATAATCAACATCTTTATCGTTGTTTTTTCTGTTATATCAGCTCAATTGGAGGGTGAAAAAAAGTGCTAACAGGACTTCAACAAGCAAGAAAGATGGGAATCAAGCAACTAAAGGTAGAAGGGGATTCGGAACTTATTGTGAACCAGGTAAAGAAACAATGTGAAGCAAGGAATCCCTGATTGAAGAGATATAGGGACGCAATGTAGGGTGAGATGGATTGTTTCGGCACATTTAAAATCATTGGTGTTCCTCAAATGTTCAACAAGTTGGCAGACTCCATGGCTTCTGCCCCCACAGTTTTTCATCCATGCATGCCTAATCCCTACACCAAATACACGGTTGAGGTAATGTTTTGACCCTTCATTCCTAACAATATTGATTCATGGCAGGTTTTTGAGGATGATAGAAAGATTTGTAGTTTTCTTAATTGCATTAACGAGTTCTCTGGCCATGTAGTAGACGAGGTATAGAATGGAAAGGATGCTCCATTGATCCAGCTAGGAAACAACAAGATCCATAGAGGTTTAGTTCCTTTGGAAAAATTGTTTGATAGATCTCAATACATTTGTTGGGACTAACAAAGCCTTGTCCAAATCAACAAGTGATAGAGGTAGACGTCGGCTCAAAAGAATAACCTAGGCTCATCAAGACTGGACGAGATTGCACTCAGCGGGAAAGAAAAAAGATTGAGGCATTTGTGCGAGAGTACAAGGACGTCTTTGCATGGTCATAAGAAGTGTTGAAAAAGTATGATCCAAAGATTATCAACCACGTGTAGCCATGGACTTGCATTCCATCATACCGAATCTGCTCAAGATCTCAACTGTGTACTTTCCTTGTCCAAGGAAGATCTCACCTGGTTTTCTGCCACACCTCCAATCCCAAGAAATAATGCATCAAGCCAAGATCCTTCATCTCAAACTCAGAGGCCAACTCCCTCTTGCACCCGACAATGAGTCTGTCTGCCCCCATAAGGAACGGATCATATATAGCACCAAGATCAAAGGATCACCATCAACAACCTTGTAGTAAAGGTTGGGATCCGCATCACTCTTGGTGAAGCCCAAACTCATCAAGTATCCATCAATCCTAGAGTACCATGCCCTGGGTGCTTGCTTGAGTCCGTACAAGGCCTTTTTCAATCTGCAAACATGAGACTCCCTCCCATGTAGCATAAAGCCCTGAGGTTGTTTTATGTATACTTCTTCCTCAATCACACCATTGAGGAATGCAGTCTTCACATCCATCTGATGTAATCTCCAACCCATAACTGAGGCAAGAGAAACAATAGTCCTGATGGAAGTGTACCTGGCGACTGGAGCAAAAGTCTCCTCATGGTCCATCCCTCTTTCTGAGAGAATCCTCTCGCCGCCACAAACCTCGCTTTGTACCTCTCGATGCTTCCATCTATTGCATACTTGATCTTATAGATCCACTTGGAATTCAACAACGACTTCCCCTCAGGTCTCAGCACAATCTCCTTCACATCATTCTTCATGATGGACTGATATTCCTCCATCATGCCATCTCTCCAAACCTGTTGGCTTGTTGCCTCCTCATCACTGGAAGGTTCAGAATCAATGATGTGAATCATCAATGCCATATAACTCGAGAACCTCTAAGGTCATTTGTTCTCCCTGAAAAACCATTGGGAGCTGCATGCCCCTTTACATCCTGCAAAGTGTCACGAAGCCACGATGGCCTCTTCCTGATTACTGCAACATCTCTAGGTAGACCCACTGGCTCTCCTGCCTCTACTGACTCCTCCTGATAGTTTGAAGGATGAACAACTAGACTAGAGGGATCTATACCACCATCCTTCGGAGCCTCCTGCTCCTCACTATCAATCTCCATATGAGACTATCTAGACTTCCTGAAGGCTACCTCTTCATCAAAAGTAACATCGCGACTAACATCAATCTGATGTTGTCCTGGAATGTAGATCGTATAGGCCTTCGAAGTCTTGTTGTATCCCACAAAAGTACCCTTCTTCCGAGAAGGTTCTAACTTCATCCTCTTCTCCTTGGGCACGTGGATGTATATTGGACAACCAAAGATCCTCAAATGGTTGACCTTTGGCTTCACACCTGTGAATGCCTCCTCAAGAGTCTTATCTACCAATATCCAGTGAGGACTTCTGTACTGAACATAAACTGTTGTGCTGGAAGCCCCTGGCCATAAGAACATGGGTAGGTTCTGATCATGAATCATTGCCTTGACGGCCTCCACAATGGACCTGTTCTTCCTTTTTGCAACCCCATTCTGCTGAGGGTTGTAAGGAACTGTCAACTCCCTCTTGATCCCTACCTCCTTGCAGAGATCATTGAAGTCAATGGAAGTATACTCTCCTCCATTATCTGAACTCAGCACCTTGATCTTCTTCCCTGTCAGGTTCTCTACCTGAGCCCTAAACTCCTAGAATCTGTTGAAGACCTCATCCTTAGTCTTCATGAAGAAGATCCATGTCTTTGGGAGAAATCATCAATGAATATCACATAGTACAGGAATCCACCCAAAGATGCAACTGTCATAGGTCCGCATACATCTGAATGTACTAGATCCAAGATCCCCTCCTCAAATGGTTGACCTTTGGCTTCACACCTGTGAATGCCTCCTCAAGAGTCTTATCTACCAATATCCAGTGAGGACTTCTGTACTGAACATAAACTGTTGTGCTGGAAGCCCCTGGCCATAAGAACATGGGTAGGTTCTGATCATGAATCATTGCCTTGACGGCCTCCACAATGGACCTGTTCTTCCTTTTTGCAACCCCATTCTGCTGAGGGTTGTAAGGAACTGTCAACTCCCTCTTGATCCCTACCTCCTTGCAGAGATCATTGAAGTCAATGGAAGTATACTCTCCTCCATTATCTGAACTCAGCACCTTGATCTTCTTCCCTGTCAGGTTCTCTACCTGAGCCCTAAACTCCTAGAATCTGTTGAAGACCTCATCCTTAGTCTTCATGAAGAAGATCCATGTCTTTGGGAGAAATCATCAATGAATATCACATAGTACAGGAATCCACCCAAAGATGCAACTGTCATAGGTCCGCATACATCTGAATGTACTAGATCCAAGATCCCCTTGGACCTGTTGTCGCTACTCGAAAAAGATCCCTTGGCATTCTTGCCAAGTGCACATCCTCTGCAAATGCCATCATGCTCTACCTAAAGCTCTGGAAGTCTTGTGACCATCCTCTTCAATGTTGGTAAAGCCCTGTAATGTAAGTGTGCAAATCTCCGATGACATAGCTCACACAAATTGATGTTGTCATGTACCAATGCTTGGGCTAGTCGTCCCAACAATATGTATAGACCTCCCTCTCGAACACCAATCATTGTTGCGGAGTGTATAGCAGCTTTGTTAGTTATCACAATGCGACCGGTCACAACTTGTAGAGAAACAGAGAGTGACCAAAAGAGTTGGTCGCACTATGTAGAGCAATCCTTAAGGAAGTCACGCCCTGTAATTAGGCAAATCGCGACCAAAGGAATGTCGTCGCTCTATGTACACAGACCTCTCGCAACCACAAGTATGGTCGCTCTGTGTGCACAGACCGCTCACGACCACAACTGTGGTCGCTCTGTGTGCACAGGCTGCTCACGACCACGAATATGGTCGCCTTGAGTGCACAGGCCGCTCGCAACCACGAATCTGGTCGCCCTGTGTGCCCAAGCCACTCGCGACCACGAGCATACAATTAAAAATAAATAAAAGATCTGAAGTTGATTTATTTTAACTAGCTTCGGAAAAGACTTATACTAGCTCCAGCACTGAAAGCTTTTAACTAGCTCTGATACCATGTTGAATTTTTTGATTTTCAGATCTGATAATTATTGCCTTATGATTTAAATGCTATTGTTATCATAGAATAATTACACACTGAAAATCTCAACAAGACTTAGCGGACTTGATGAGAGGTTGTTGTAAGTAAATATTATATGAGATGATATATTACAATTGAGGGCCTTGATATATATACTTGGGCGGAGTGCCCTTTCATTAATGGACATGTCTTTTCCATTATTGTCTTTTCATTAATTAATTTATTATTAATTATTAATTATTGCTTATTTATATTTATGCATTATATTATAAATATATTATTTCTATATTATATTTATGTTGATGATCATTTCCTCACATGCACGTCTAACTAATATAGGGCTTTAATGTTGAGTAGATTCACCGAGAAGCCCCTCATCACAAGAGGTCTCTTGAGCCTACATCTTCAACATTAGACTAGACTTGTAAACCAGTCAAACCTGCCTTATAAAAAATTGGATCACTCCAACCTGGAGCAAGCATGTAATAGCATCTACATCTCAAGTCTTTATCACTCCTTATCAAATCAGCATGACCAAGGAGAAAGACTATGCCTGGGCCATTCACCACTAGCAAAGCCCCATGAGTGAATGTATCATTCTCCCTTGGTCAAATCAGCATGACCAATCTGGCAGAATGTTCGCCCGATGTTGCTAACTGGAGAACCATCAACATCCTGGGCCATTCACCACTAGCATTGCCCCGTGAGTGAATGTATCACTCTCCCTTGGTCAAATCAGCATGACCAATCTGGGAGAATGTTTGCCTGATGTTGAAACATCAACACAAAAGGGGAGCACTTTACCAATAGTGTTAGCCCACGTCATCATAAAATGCTCTAGATGCTAAAATCCTCCAAGGAAGTTGGGGCACTCAAACCGAGTGACTCAAACCACACCAAGGTAATCCCAAAGGGATGAAACCATGTGAAGAGAGAGGTGTTATGCCAAGTGCTCTACAACATGATGATGACAACCAAACCAAGATACTAATACAATATCAAACAAGCCCAAAGATGTTAGGTCGTTCTTCACGTGAAATCGTATATCCACGTGTATCAAAAGGGGTTCCATAACCAAGTCTACTAGCATGAAGGGAAAGCAATCATCAAGGCAACCAAAGTATAAACATCATCAAGATCCATGACTATATCACCAATAACCTAATCAAGTGAAATCATAACCCTTAGGCCATCCAATGCTCCATCAATCTGTAAACCCCTGATATGTGTGACAAAAATCACAAGTGTAGCCTCACACAAAACGACGAATAACAAACAGGATTCATGGGAATTTTGCCTAACCATAATTAGGTCTCCCCAAAATTTCAAGATACAGAGTTCTTTTGTGCTTAAAGCGCAATTGCGAAGCCTGGAAGCATGTTGTGAATTGGCTATCTTGGGATTATTTAGGAGGCAAACCTATTTAGATGTGGAAAATTCAAGGCTACTGCATCTCAACCATCCCATGATTTTAGGTTAAAAGACTAAGTAAGAAGGGACTCTTCATCTAGAGGTATCTATGGGACTTTGATCAAGGGACATGGACAACATGGAGAGACTTAGCATGCACCAAGGGCCTTCAAACTTCCAATAAGTTATTGGTAGAGAGCTACAATCACTTATTGTAGTGGAAGTTCTGTCGAAAATGAAGGGACTCCTACATGGCCCTATTTGGAGGGATTGGCAATGGGCATATGGTAAAGCTATTTTTGAGTACAGCAATACGAAATTATCTTTTCTTATGCATAAGCAAACCCCATTGGCTCCGATCTTGAAAAGAGATGGGGTAGTTCAGAGAACAAGTTTTGATGGATCACCAAACTCAATATTGTCTAGTCATACAAACTATCCTATAAGCATCAAGTGTTTGTATTTTATACCAAGGCTTGCTTACCAAGTCTAGATTAGTCAGAAATAGCCTAACAAGTGACAAGTGCCCACATTGTGGAAGACCACAGACAGTTAAGTAAATCTTTTGGGAGGATGGTTATGTTAAGTAATGTTGGAATATTGTGTAAGATAAAATCAATTCACTCCTACAAGAAATCATCCACTAGTGTGCTTCCCTACTCGACAATCGTAGATCCCTTTTGTTGAGTCATTATATGGCCTTTCGTGTCGTTGATCATCAATTTTGTATTCGGCCTTGAGGATTCATTGCAAGTACGTATTAACAATTTGGTAGGGTCTAGTGAGTCCTTTTGTAAGATGGCATTTGATGATTTATAGTCAAGCAAAGGCTAAAAGATTTTTGTCAATAAACAAATGTTAGGAATATCTCTATGAGGGCTAACTATGATCTCATTGGAGATTTAAATCAATAAGATAGAAGAGCCCTTTACACTTGCACTTAAATGTTTCTTATATAAAATAAGAAGTATAATTGCTAAAAAAAGATTTTATTAAGGCATTTATATTGAGTCGATATTGATATTAAATATATGGTTATTAGAATTTGGCCAAGGTGTATAGATAAATAAACTTTAAAATGAATAACAATTTATCTTAAATTATTAAATGTAGACGTAACTAGGGAGATGATTTAATGTACAAAGCATTGGTCACTAATTATTGTCCACTAAGGGGAGGCAGGTGCGGGAGGGGTGTTGTATGGCCCTAGGGAAAATCGAGTACTAGACTTTTCCTAGAACCTAGGCAAGACTTCAAACAATATGGTCGAAGCCTATGCGGTTTACCAAGGGATCTTGTTAACACATGATCATCAAATGAATCATATAACAATAGTGGGTGATTCTAAGAACTTCATCAGATATTTCGTTTTGGTAACTGCTCCTAAAGATGCCAAACTTAAGAGAATTATTGAGAGAACGAAGCTACTCTTAACTACCACCCAAGCTCAATTTTTTGATATTTTGAGAGGGAATAATCGGGATGCAGACAGGATGGCTAATAGGGAAATTGGCATGGCCCTTGGCACCTTGAGCGTCCAAGGGCGTGTCTCCTTTGTAGCACCTTCCTAATGGAAAAGACCTCATTTTTTATTGGGCCATCTAGGCCCACGTCGCACAAGGGGAGACGTGTGGACTTGATATGCAGCGAGGGATTAGTCATATACAATGTAGGAGTGACAGTACCACCACCTTCTCCAAGCTCATGGGGATGCTCAGGCTGTGCTTGATGATGGTTTCATAATTGGGTTTGAGAGGAGAGGTTCTATGTGCTGAGATTATGTACCTTGGGAGGTGTTCCCCATGTGTTTGTGTCTCCTAAACACATGTGGGAAGTACTATGTGCTTTGTGCCTTGTACTTTATGTCTAATTTCACTTTGACTTAGGAGTTTTAAGTCAAAAGTGAAATTTTGTCATTTATGCCTAAAATGACTATTAATTCACTTTGTCAGTGAATTAGAGACATAAAGTGAACTTAGGGAACTTAACCCAAAGTGGGTTTTTGAGTGAGATTCTTTTGGAGAGATCTCAACCTTTGATTAGATGGGAGATGGGATGATCTCAGCCATCCATATCCTAGGTTTCCTTATGGAGGTTCAAGAGGGGCGCAAAGGGCAAAGGAGAATTCATTCACTCATTTGCTCACTTGGAGAGTTTGAGAGAGAGCTTGGAGATGAGGTTTGTTGCATGACGTGAGGCTATCTTGGGCGCATACTTTCATGGAGAGAGGCATCTAGCTTGGAGCCTTGTTTATTTACTGAGGAGCTTCCAGTGTTGAGGAGGGCGCATCAATAGTGGGGAGGTCTTACACCTGTCAGATTGCAGTGGGATCAATTTCAGAGGGAGGCCACACATCAGTACTTGATTACTGTGGAGGGGTTTTCCATTCATAGCTCACAGTTTGCATCTGCAGCAAATTCAGTGGATTTGGAAGCATTTATGAGGGGCGCACATGCTACATTTGGACTTGTGTTTCAGCTTGGAACAAGCTGCTATTGTATCAAGTTCATCTATATTTTGTACTTGTTGTATTCCACCATCTATTCTCCTCATATATAGACATATATTTCAAATTGGTTTTCCCCGGGGGGGTTTTATCCAGGGTCATGTTGACCAAAAATACCTGTGTACAAAATGATGTGTGTTAGTCTTTTAGATCTGCTTATTTTCAGCTATAAAGATCTCTAGGTGTGTTGTATTTATTTTAGTATGCATGTGCTAACTCTTGGTTACTAAAACTAGATGCTAGAGTACCTAAAATCGCAAATACAACCGTAACAAATCAACAAGAAGTCACTAAACAGTTTGTTGTCCTAAAACAGCAGCAAACCATTGTTAGACAGTTGAAACTTAGAGCCAAATTGAGGTCAAAGACAGACCCAGTTGGCAGCTTGATAGGACCTGCAAAATCTTCATGGTATTAGAGTTGAGGTGGCTGATTTTTTAGTAGTTTGGACAGCATATGTGTTGGCTGTCATATACATCTTCTTGGCAGATTTTTGTGGACAGCCATTGATAGTTTTCAGTGGTTGTTAGTGGGCAGATTTTTGTAGAGGACAGTTGGGCAGTTGTGTTAGTTTTTCGTCAGTCTCTTTTCACACCTACGGAGTAGGAGTGAGGCTAATTTGACTCGACCTCTTTTCACACCTATATTGCTAGGAATGAGGTCAGAGTTCGCTTGCCTCTTTTCACACATGTGTTGACAGGAGTGAGGCAGCGTTCCTTTGCAGTTTGAGCATCAGTTGGAGTGCAGTTTGGCAGACATGTCAGCATCTCAAATGCGTGTTGAAGACAGGCTAGCTGGGGCTAGCAATTGGTCGCCTTGGAAGGCGAGGATGGTCTTTGTCTTAGAGGACCTCGAACTATGGGGCATAGTTGAGGCAGTTGTTCCAATCATTCCTACCACTGCTCTCGTCTTGGTGGCAGAGTTCAGGAAAAGGAACAACAAGGCAAAGAGGACCATTTGTGATGCAGTTCGTGATCATATCATACCCCATTTGACTGGGAAGACTTATGCATACGAGATGTGGTCATCTCTATGTAAGTTGTATGAGAGCTCCAATGAGAACCGGAAGATGGTTCTTCATGACCAACTCAGGGGCATTTGCATGCTCAAGGATGAGTCGGTGACTTCATTCCTTGGTCGCTACACTCAGATCAAAGACGAGCTTGGGGTCGTCGGAGAGGTGGTGGACCCTAACTCTTTGGTGAGGTAAGCTATGAATAGCTTCACCAAACCGTGGGGTCCATTCGTTCGTGACATTGTTGCCAGGGAGGTCATGCCTACATGGGAGAGGATGTGGTTGTAATGTTCCCAAGCCAAGATGCCAGGAACATCACGGTTTGCATAAATTTTTAAACTTTTCTGAGTGTGGCATTTCGTCAAACACTTTGTTGATTTACTTATGTTTGGGTGCGTACTTGCAGATTGACTTCTTAATTTTGGTTTTAGGGTTATCACACATAGATCTGAAGATATAAACAATGAAAATACAATATACACCAAATATGGAACCAATAGCAAAGATCTGACCTTTACTAATATAATGAACAAGAACCTGATACAAAAGTGAGGCCGATCTGGAATGATCAACAGATGGATCCAATAAGCATAATGAGAGCTGCTACAAAATGCTCCCGGAAAGAAGAATGAAAGCCTCCAAAGGCTGAATACACAATGAAGACTAATACAAGACGGATCTGGGTCATATGCAGTGCCAAACCCCCAACTGGGAAGGTCACGCTCTAGTAGAAGACTGAAACCCTCAATAATTCAGCCCAGCTGAAGAAGCCCCCAAATGAGTCCAATGAAGATGCCAGACTGTAGATCGGGATGTGTAGAGTCCCCTCCTAAAATCTCAAACCAAAATACCAAGGAATGCTCCTCCAAATGTTGAATCCTCAAGTGGAGCTGCGCCTTCTTGAAACTATCAAACCCTACAATTTCGGCCCTAATGAAGGAGGCCTCCAAATGCCCTGAAACTCGCTAGAAAGGTAGATTGGGACACTGCAAGTCACTAGGTAAAGTCTCAGGGTCAGATCTAAAATATAACCCCTCCAAGCTGAATAGATCTGAATCTCAAAAATGCCCTTCTTCTCTCCAATTCGCCCCAATGCTCTAGGGAATCATCTTGACCATAAAACTCTCTCAAGAGGCACTAGAAATCATGGCCAAGGCCCTGCAAGTAAAACCCAAGTGCTCAAATCTCCAAGAGCCCTCTCAAACTCCTACAACGAACCTTCCTTCAATGAATGGTGCGCCCCCCTTGCTGGAAACCCCCAATGGTGCGCCCTCCTTCTCTTCCTGTGCCTGTGGCTGGTGTAGAACCCTCCTGCACTGAGTAGATCTAAACTAGAATGGTGTGGGGGAGTATTGCATCCCCGAGACCAAGCTTGGGACAAGCTAGGTGGAATCTTTCACCACCAAATCGTCCTCTAGGGTTTGTTAAGTCAAAACCCTCAAAACCCCCAAGGTATGGGCTCTCTAGCTAGAAGCC
>JASDQU010101436.1:293813-311738 GCA_032191745.1 Picea mariana | reverse complement strand
TGGGAGGTGTTCCCCCATGTGTTTGTGTCTCCTAAACACATGTGGGAAGTACTATGTACTTTGTGCCTTGTACTTTATGTCTAATTTCACTTTGACTTAGGAGTTTTAAGTCAAAAGTGAAATTTTGTCATTTATGCCTAAAATGACTATTAATTCACTTTGTGGGTGAATTAGAAACATAAAGTGAACTTAGGGAACTTAACCCAAAGTGGGTTTTTGATTGAGATTCTTTTGGCGAGATCTCAACCTTTGATTAGATGGGAGATGGGATGATCTTAGCCATCCATATCCTAGGTTTCCTTATGGAGGTTCAAGAGGGGCGCAAAGGGCAAAGGAGAGCTCATTCACTCATTTGCTCACTTGGAGAGTTTGAGAGAGAGCTTGGAGATGAGGTTTGTTGCATGAGGTGAGGCTAGCTTGGGCGCATACTTTCATGGAGAGAGGCATCTAGCTTGGAGCCTTGTTTATTTACTGAGGAGCTTCCAGTGTTGAAGAGGGCTCACTTGTTAAGGAGGGCGCATCAGCAGTGGGGAGGTCTTACACCTGTCAGATTGCAGTGGGATCAGTTTCAGAGGGAGGCCACACATCAGTACTTGATTACTGTGGAGGGGTTTTCCATTCAGAGCTCACAGTTTGCATCTACAGCAGATTCAGTGGATTTGGGAGCATTTATGAGGGGCGCACCTGCTACATTTGGACTTGTGTTTCAGCTTGGAACAAGCTGCTATTGTATCAGGTTCATCTATATTTTGTACTTGTTGTATTCCACCATCTATTCTCCTCATATATAGACATATATTTCAAATTGGTTTTCCCCGAGGGGGTTTTATCTAGGGTCATGTTGACCAAAAATACCTGTGTACAAAATGATGTATGTTAGTCTTTTAGATCTGCTTATTTTCAGCTGTAAAGATCTCTAGGTCTGTTGTATTTATTTTAGTATGCATGTGCTAACTCTTGGTTACTAAAACTACATGCCAGAGCACCTAAAATTGCAAATACAACCGTAACAAATCAGCAAGAAGTCACTGAACAGTTTGCTGTCCTAAAACAGCAGCAAACCATTGTTAGACAGTTGAAACTTAGAGCCAAACTGAGGTTAAAGACAGACCCAGTTGGTAGCTTGATAGAACCTGGAAAATCTTCACTCTGCTTCATGAGTACTTATTCCCATGGGACTTTACCGTAGGCAGTACTTAGCAATATCAGCCCATCTTCAGCGATGACGGATTTGTTGACAAGAGAAAAGGTTGCAATCGTGAATGGGACTGAGGTGAATCGGCTAGGACAGGCCATGACAGCCTTGTTAGGACTTCTAGTGCATGGAAAGATCTTCAGAAGCCCAAATTCATGCATCCCCGCTTCTCGAGGTTCTACTAAGGATAGGGGAATGCCACTGCAGGTTATTAATAAGGAGCGAGAAGTTGAAAACCTATCAATTGGTCAGGAATCCCAGCGTTCGACCTGCCTTCGAAGAGTTTCTAAAATTCATTGGTGGAGTGAGGAATCGGTTACCTGGTGGCTAGGAGGAGGATCTCATTTCTATTTTATGTTTTCTATGTGGTTGGAGGTTGGCTCCCAGCGAAGCAACTTGGTCGAAGCTCAAGGTATTAATTCGAAGATAGTAGTTGTTACTCCGTCAATTGGTTTGGAATCCCAGATTTTAGCCTGTCTTTGGAGAGTACCTACGACTTTGTGGTGGCTTGCGGAGGTGGTTTTCAAGTGGCTTGGCAAAGGGGACTTTATCTTTCTTCTGTCGGTCGGCTCCCAGCAAAACAATTTGGTTGATTTCCCAATAATTCTTCCTGGTCTCCTTTTCATTTTGGTTGGTTTCCAGTCAGAAAACTTTCCCATGACCAAAATCTTTGTTTGTGAAAGTAGAGGGTGCTTAGGGAAGCGACCCACTCCTCCTGCTTCTTGGAATCTAAGTTTGAATTTTAATCTTTATCTGGCGCTGGTAAGTTTGGTTGGTTGCTATCTTGTGGAGAATTTGTCAATTCTAGAAATCGACCCTTGTTCTTTGTTTCTCAATATGGAAAACAGGAAAGAGCCACAGGAAGCATGGGAGATGGCAGTTGATGAGCTGATGGAGGACAATTTCACCTTCACCCATCAGCTCTCTCTCAAAGTGGACTCTCACAATTCGACACTATCCTTTGCTCTTGAAACTCTAGCCTAGCATAGAGTGCTCATCGAACAACTCCAGGATGAAGTGGACTTTCTCTGTAGACAGGGAGAGTCCTTGCAAAGTCAATTGGATGCAAGGGTGTCATCCTCAGAGTCCTCTGTCCAGAACCGGGAAAAAGAATAACACAGACGACCTGAGGACAAATCGAAGATGAAGTTCCCTGATTTGAACGTGGTTGTGGCACCATCAGTAGAAGAAGTCATAAAAGCAGAAATCTAGTCTAGCAATCCAGCAATTTTGCAAAGTTTTGTTTTGTGTATGGTAAATGGCATATGATCTCTGAATATTTTGGAACCAGTAAAGCTTGATAAGCACTATAGGACTAGCATCTATATCAATGTAAAAGACAAGAATATGACGTTGGATTTCTTCCTTACCAGCATTTCCTTTTGTACTCAGCGGCCTCGGTCGCGCCTTTTTCTTGAATAAAAACTTTTACCAGTTTGTGTTAAAAAAAAATTATTGTCTACTAGAATTTAAGATTTTGATAAGAATCAAGTTGATAACAAGTTCCCATCACCCATATTAGAGAATGTGAATAACAAGTGCACGTGATGGATGATATGTGTTTATATTGGTGAGGGATAAATTATGGATTTTGAGTTGGCTTAAATATAAGGTTATTAATTTTCTAGTTTATTAGGGCATTTATATTAAGTCATGTTTAATAGAAAACAATACAGCCAAAGTTTTTAGACAAATAAACTAAGTAATAAATAATGATTTATTTTGATTTATTAAATGAATATGTAGAGGGAGAATGATTTAATGTAAAATTGTGGAGCAGTCTCTTGTCCCACAAACAAGGGGTGAAGACATCAAATTTGGCATCTAATTAGTATATGACTTTAAATCATTGTTGTTGTTGTTAGCTGGAATTTGAGATTTTGATAAAAAAATCAAGTTAATATCACACGTTTCCAAGTTTGGCTAAGCTTAGCCTCTTTTCAATTTCTAAGGCTTCCCTAGTTAGTCTAGTGGAGTAGTTTTGGGTTAACCCAAAGACTTTGGCTTTGTCAAAATATATGCCATACTTTGTTCAGTGGGAGTGTTCGGCTAGGGCAGATTTATCAGTGTGGTTGTGGCCCGTGGGAAACATCCTCCACATGATTTCTGATTCTGGTTTGGATGGAGCATCCAGTTTGGCCTGATTCTGGTTTGGATGGAACATCAAGTCTGGCCTATGTACGAGACACCAAAGGAACATGGGATCCCGTACACTCCTTGATGTTGATGGGGGTACTCTGTATCCTTAACCGATTTGAAGATGTCACTGAGGGAATGGGGGGAGGAAGATGGTTTTAATGTTTTCCTTCTTCATGATTGTGCCTATTTTGTCCAAGAGCTTATAGTATCTAGCAAGCTATATTATTTTCACAGATCTCTGAACCATAATATATGTCAACAGCAACCTTTCGTCAAATTTATCCCCAACACACAAAATATGGCAAATAAAAAGGCAAAACAATGAATGCAATTAACTTGTCTAAAGTTAATCGCAATTTCACGGACCTTATCGGGATTCGAAGCTGCGAGCTGGAGCATGTACTTATACCTCTCCTCCACAGAAGTAGGGGGCAATACTGGCACATTAAGAACAATATCCAAGCAAAGGTTCCCGAGTGTGACCACATCTACACTCTTCTCAATGCAAGTTCTGTCAGCTGTGTCTGAATAAGCTCCGCTGAATTTGTCTGGACTAGCAGAATTCCCCTTCTCTTTAGAGTCCTTCGCTGCAACTAGCTTCGACCTGTGGAGCTTCACATGCCCGCCCGGCCTAATGCAGGCAGCCACGGTTTTCACCCTAGGCAACCCGGCGCTAACTCCAGGGGTAAAGCCTTCGGATGGCGTAACCGGGGGTTTCCCTAACGCTGGTCTGCGGAATTGGACGGAGTTTTTCCATACGCAGTCATGCCCTATGTGCAGAGACATTTGCAGACTGCGGGGTTAGCACCTCCTCCTCCCCCTGCCCACTCAATACCAGCTCAAAGGTGTCTACTGGAAATAATAAAACAAACTCCGATTTCGGCCAGTAAAACAAAATACCAAAAGCAGTTGATGGCATGTCAGCTTCAGTGATCCTATTCAAGCTTTTGTAGTCTATACGATGCCATTTTTAATTCTAGGACTTATTCGCCAATTTTAGAACCAGTGATGCATACCATCAAGATTCCTCCACACCAAGAGCCCACCCTGCTCTTTTTCTTTTTTAATTAATTGCAAGACTTACCACCATACATCTTAAGATCCTCATAGCTTAAATAGAAGGGGGCAATAAACACACCCTAGAAACAGCCTCATATTTAAAATTTCCCTCGAATGAGAACAAATGAAAGTGGTCTAACTTTGGGATACATAAGGTCAAAAAAAATTGGGAAGGGAGTTCAAAAATACTTGCACCATAACCCTTAGTTAAAATAAGTCAATTTATGAGACTCATGAGATACAAGATTTTTTTATTTGTATATTACCTTTGAGAATATCTTCCCCTACCTCATTATTCTTCAAAATTACATCTTTGTGTAAGAAAGGTGGATTAGCTTTCAAATATTTTACTCCATCTTTTTTAAAATTTCATCTTTTGTAAGAAAGGTGGATTAGCTTCCAAATAGTTTACTCCATCTTGAGTTATATGATGTTTGATTATTTATGAGGAATTTCTTTCCACTTCAAAAGTGTTTTTGTAGTTTTTAGTTATTGGATTATTTGTTTCAAGCTTAACTCTCTCTATCATATTGATTATACTCTCTAGTTCTTCTAAGTTATTATTGTTGATGTTGAGGTTCTTTAATTGTGGTAGACGGGTTTGGCTCCCAATGTTTTAGAAGCTCAATTAAGTGGTTTAGGTTTAACTATAATTAACATGAGTTTAAATCTTCGAAAAGCAAAAGTGAACTACATCTTTCTACAAGGACAAAACAAGTTAAGGGGTGGCCCATTAAGAAACACGATTTCTAATGTGTTCGACGTAGTAAAGTACTTCCACCCTTCATATCAACAAACAATGTGGAAGGTGATCAATGATGGCTTGGTATCTCATATTAAAGTTGTCAATAGGTTTAATTATGCATATAAGAGATTTTTGGCAATGCCCTGGGAGTTTTTTTCGTTCTTTTCTAATTCTAGGATTTGTTTTCACCATTTTCATATTTGTCTCGGGATCCATGAATCCTACAATTGAATCCATTTAGGTCAAATATGTAGGATATGTGGATCTTGATCTATCTTAGAAATGGATCTATCTAGGATCAATTTGATAGAAACTTTCATACTAGAAAATTAATCCATTCTTGAATCTATTTTGATCTAGTTTTGGTACATGTATTGATATAAAAATAGATACATTGCAAGTCTAGAAGGTCACAAAATTGAATACCGAATTGAGATTTACATTTTGGGTTGGACACGCAAAGGGCAAATGCTACACTAAATAACTAACACTAACACTAGACATATATAATTGATGTATTGATGTAGAGCACATATAGTTCCTTAAATCTTGGGGTATTATGTTTATCATGTCCTTCTTGCTTAGGAAAATTGTTTCAGTTTTTGGATAACACCTATTGGATCTTTAAATTGTTGGGAGTTAAAAAGTAGCCAAGAACTCCTCCTTACTTATGTTGAGTTGTTGTTGGAAATAGTGACATGATTTTTTTGACTTGATATTGGTCCTTGAACAAGGTTGTGCGATGTTGTTGAGATGGAGACATCATTCATGTAGGGCACATTATAGGCGTGTAATAACTCAATATTTCATTGTTCGTAAGTGTCAATTGACATTTAAGAGTGATAAACTATGGAGATATCATGTAACCATGAAGCCATATCATATGCTAAAAGAGGGACAAGGATAGTTGGATGCATATAATGTATGTGTGGGGGTGATTGAAGGTGACCATGGTTAGTATCTTCTATTAAAGCCCTCCAACTTTTGTTACCGGAGAATGAAGTCTAATAAGCAGTACTTTGTAGTGAAATATGATACTTATTCACATAACAAAGTGGAATTCATTCATTATTATGTTCTTCTCCAACATGTTGATGGGTTAGAATGACCTTGGTCAACAACATGGGTTACCCCTGGTGAGAAGTCCTAATTAGACCTCATGTCATTTGGAATAGGGAACCCATCTAGATTCTAGCCCCGCGACCATTAATGATTTTGGGGATTACCAGTCATGACCTGATCCATCATTGATGGTTTTCTAAACTAAAGAATGAAATGAAATTAAACTAAGATGCAAATGCATGTGTCCAAACATGAATAATAGTAACCAGAAAGCAAACACAAAACCACACATGCTCCTATCAATGACCCATGAATTAGTTCGCTAAGAATAAATACGAGAATATGAGTAAATGATTGAAAACTTGAAACAATCCAACATTAAAACAACCATCTATAGTTCTATGCTCACAAATTCAAACAAACAGTTCCAAAGAACAAAAATAAGAATGCAACAACTACACATAAGAATAGTCTACAGTGTGAGATACGTTCTTACACAACTCTGATGTTGAGCAAAAGTAGAAAATTAGTCCACAATAGATACACATAGAAATCAAAGTTCTCCGAAAAATGGCTTCTTCTCATCAAACTTTCAACAATAGTACATGAAAGCTCCAAGAGAAAAAAACCCTTTTCTCCTTAGAGTTTCTAGCATTTATAATCGGTTACAAAATAATTACCCTCTCTTGGCCTAGTCGTCAAGTGGCAGTTTTAGTTTCATTCAAGAAATTGAATGGTTTCTTGGTGGCCAAGTGACAATTTTGGTTATCTCCTTAGAAGGTGAACAATTTCTTCTGCATAACTATCAATTAGGAGTTGAAACCATCTCTTTAACTACTTTCCACCTTTGACCATTAGATACATGCTTGGAAAACATCCATGAGATACGCAGTTGCAACTTTAAGACCTTTGATATCAACTCCTGGAGCAAGTTTTGTTGTGTCACGACCTTCATAAAATTGAGAGTGAGGTGTCCTGTGCCGCACCTATAAAATATTTAGGTATGAGACACCTTATGTAGCACCTGCTAGCACTGAAAGTCACACTTTGACTACTAAAGTGTAAGCTCAACACCCATCAATAGGTTTAAAGATAAGTGTCTTAGGATGATGTCAAATGGATCAAAACTCAGGCAGAACGGTGAAAATCATAGAAGTTTCCAGAAAAGATGTATCAGCAAATGAGGTCTTGGCTAACTTAGATTAGGGTTTTACAGATTAAAATGGATAGATAGAAGACTTAATGAGAAGATGAAGATGCCTACCACTCACTTCAAGCAATACTAGTAGACAACTGAGGAAAGTATTTTGACGTAAGAACTTCTTTAATCAAAAGATAAACTCTAATAAAAGCATAGTAGCATCACAACAAAACCTCCATTGCAATACAGATGGAATAATCACATGAATCATTCAAATGACAGTAAATCAGAGTAAGATGAGATAAGATAATGGAAAGAAATCGATTTCTATTAATAAAAAAGTCTCAAGTCTGATACACAAAATCCATAGATGGCTTTGTAACTTCACAAATTCAAAAACATTATGAGTCTCATAACCATCCTTCGAACCCCTCAATGATTTCCAAGTTCTATATTATAGACTAGCCTGTCAATGACAGCTTTACAATTCAAATTTTCCTTCTTGCCTACGATTCCCACACCTAAAGGTGGAGTAACTACAGTTGTTCAACAAAAAAGCAACAAACTGCTAAAAACTAGGAACATGTTGGTAACCTCCTTGATCCTATTAAATGTACTTGATGACGTGTGATATGAGTGTATCTCCCTTGGTCAGGTGTCCCTCCAGCCTTCAATTGAACTCTTAGCAACTTTCATATCCTTCTCTTCCCATTTGGCAACCGTTCGTTCCTCCAAAACCTCCAGATCAGGAGTTCGCAACGCAATTCACAACGCCAAACTGTATTAGCTATTTCGCAACGCCAGGCACTACGAACTCTCTTGTAGTGGCTCTGCTTGTTTGAAAATACATAAAAAACACTCCAAAATTGTCCCAAGTGTCAACCATTGCTATAATAATATATGATAGTGGTTTAAAACATAGGAGAGCTTAATACATCCTCAATTAACTCATGTCTTATCAAGCATGACTATCTTCAATTTAGAAAAATACCAAAACCAAAAACTGTCAAAAATGGTATGATTTAAGGTGTTCATCTGCAATCACTTTCTAACTCTAGAGCTCCTCCTGGTGGTAGCTTTAGTTAATAGATCCAAATTCTTGTTGGGCAGCTCCTCCCTGAAAGGTTGCAGCTCCATCTTTAGCCCTATGATTTGACTCTGGTGGGCTATATTTTGTTTGTACAAGTTCCTAAGCTGCATGTGGAGAGGTCTAAATCTTTTAGCTATAAACTTAGCCTTTACAAGAGTTCCACGATACATATCCATAAGATCACTTAGCTTCTTCTTTTCAACCAACCCCTCCCTTTTTAATTTAGCAATTTTAGCTATGGCCTCTTTAAGTTGTCTATTCAGCCTCTTAAAGATAGGATTTTCTAGAGGAGTAGTTATGTCTATAACTTCAATGGGCTCTTTGATGGGTACACTTTTGCCCTTTCTCTGGATGGGGGCTTCCACTGACACTTTCTCCACAGTTCTTTCCTACTTTGATGATGCTCTAGTAATAGGTCTCTTGGTCTTGACCTTGTTTGCAGCAGGTGGTGAAGAGAACAATAACTTTCTCCCTCTCAGACCTGTGGCTCCAGTTGAAGGAGCCTCCACTGGACTGGGAGCTGGCAAAGGTGAAACCTCTCTTTGTGGGAACTAAGAAGATCCTCCTTCTTCTACGTGTTCCTTTGTTTCCTTATCTTTCTTAGCAGACCCAATGCTCTTCCTTTTCTTATTCACCTCCAACTGTACAGACTTGTCAACCTAAGGAGTGATTTGTACCTTAGATCGTGGGGTAGGAGCAATGTTAAGATGAAAAATGGAAGAAGTAATGAATTCTTCCCATTCTGTGTTTCTCTTTCTTAATTCCTCCATTACCAACATCTTTATCAAACCTGAATGAAAAATGCTTGTATCAACTACCTTAGTCTTATCCTGAACCCTATCAGACATTTTCCCAATACTTTTGAACAAGTAGAAAGGAAAATTCATAGCATCTTTCCATGTGAAGTGTAGCAGTAGTCTTATGTGATATTGATAGATCATATTAAGTCTCCCTTCACAAGTAAAGTATCTTTGAATTATCTTCAACATTTTATCAAAACCCTCTGCCATGTGGTTTATGGGCACACCCTTTGACAAATTGTCTTCTTGGTGCTCTGGTTTGAGGAATTCCCTTGAAAAGGCAACATTTAGAGTCATGGCCTTGAACCATCTCTCCCCGGTACTAGGTATCTCAGTGGCTGCTAATATGGTCCTCTCAGATACCTCAAATTCTAGTATCCCAACCTTGGTCTTGGTTCCATCAAAGTTTGGGGAAAATTCTTTAGCCACCTCTGGGTGCCCTCTCTGCATTTTCTGACAGAAGTCAATACAACCCACTCTTTGGAAGACCTCTCTGATCAGGGGCTCCTCAACAAATAGTTTCATATCATAGGGCTATGTCCTCACAATGTCTCCACCTTTATGAACCTTCTTATGTTGATTATCCATACATGCTAGATGTTAAATTTGGCAGCATCGACAGTCATTCTCCAATGAGAGGCCATATGGTCCACCATGAGGCTATCCAAGGAGATTTGGAGAATCAACCAGTCTTGTGAGGTATTGACAAAAGCCAAGGGGAACGTACAACCTCTGTTAGTCAAACCAAAAGTTAGGACGAACGAAATGTTATGTGAGTCTAATGCAAAAGTCAAGGGGAACGTACAACCTCTATGAGCATAGATAGTCTAGTGCAAAAGTCAGGGTGAACATACAACCTCTGTGAGCATAGACAAACTAGTGCAAAATTCAGGGGGAACGTACAACCTCTATGAGCCTAATCAAACCTTGTGAGCCATGAGAAAAAGTCAAGGCAACTAACAAAAGTTAGGTTGAATATAAAATTCCTATGAGCTAGAAACAAGCGATATTCCTAATATTGCAAATGATATAAATGTATTGATCTAGTGCATTGGCACGTGTAACATTATCCACCATGAAGAGAATTTTGAATTGCCTTGTCAAGAGTTGAGTTGTAATTGAAGTCTTAAGTCTAGTTCTATTTTAGAACTAAAGTGTAACGTTGAGTTGCAACTGAAGTCTTAAGTCTAGTTCTATTTTAGAACTAAAGTGTAATGTTGAGTTGTAACTGAAGTCTTAAGTCTAGTTCTATTTTAGAACTAAAGTGTAATGTTGAGTTGTAACTGAAGTCTCAAGTCTAGTTATATTTATGAACTAAAGTGTAATGCTGAGTTGTAACCAGTCTCAAGTCTAGCTCTATTTTTGAACTAAAGTGTAATGCTAAGTTGTAACCAGTCTCGAGTCTAGTTCTAAGTTTGAACTAAAGTATGAAGTTGAGTTATGATTAACTCATGCAAACATGTTACTATTTTGAGTCTCTCCTCTTCGACCTATATAAGCATAGGTCGAACCCTCTCTTCAACACAGTTTTGATATGCAGGTTAAGGGTGAAGCAATAGAGGCACATATCAGTGATAAAGAGGCAGCATACCAAAGCAGCATATCAGTGTTGTATATCAACAATAGAGGCAACATATCAGAGGTGTATTTTAGCAAGGTCTTTTAGGTCTTTTTCAGGTCAGAGTCATCTTGGTAAGCTCTTTAAGAGTAGAACATTTGTGGTGGATATTTGTAAGTGATCTTACATTATTAATGCAATAAAGGAATATCGTTTGTTGGGGTTTTTCAACCTGTACAGGGTTTCCCTAGGGTATATGTGTTGTTGATGTGCATGCTTACTCATCTACATAGTTATTGCCATTCGATTATGATTTGGTATTGTTGAAGTGTATTAAGATGGAATCAAAGTGTTAAAGAAAATAAAAGAATTAATCTACCTAAGAAATCATGCTCATAATTTAACCTGGTATCAGATCTTAGGGTGTCTTAAACGTGTTGAAGTGTAGCATCAGGTACACACAGATCCAAGCTAGCTTGATTAAGTTTCCAGTGTGAAGTCCATGGCATCCTCCATTTCAGTCAGGGCCGAGGATAGGCTCGAAGGAGCTGCCAACTTCAATGTGTGGAAGCTCCAGATAACAAATATATTGCAGGAGCATGATCTTGAGTAGTATGTGACCACAGTGGTGGAGGAACCCACGAATAATGCAAAAAGAGCGACCTTCAGGAAGAGTCAAGAAAAGGCCAAGCAAATCATCTTTGACTCATCCAAAGACAGTATAATGTCTGCAATGACTTCGTTAATGACTGCCAAGGACTGTATGGATACCTTGGTGAATCTGTATGAAAAATAGGCTCCAAGTCAGAAGAGGAATTTGAAGATGGAGAAAGGTGAATCAATGGCATCTTTCTGTTCCAGGATAGCCCATGTTAGAGATCAACTTTTGGTCACAGGGGTGACAGTGGACGATGATGATTTAGTGCATGCCATTTTTGACAGTCTTCCTTCTTCATGGGAGACCTTATTATTCAGTGTAAGTGCGAGAGAGATCCAACCCACGTTTGAAAGGTTATGGCATGATTGCCTCTAAGAGGAGAGTCGTACAACTACTAGGAGTGAGCTAACGAAAGAAGAGCACTTAGCTTTAGCATCGAGATTCAAGGTAAAGAAGAAAGGCACATTCCAAAAAGGCTCTCAGAGGAAGCCATACACCAAAGGTACATTCAAAGGCAAGAATATTGATACATCTAAGATTAAATGCTTTAGTTGTAATAAGTTGGGTCATTTTGCTAAAGATTGTTGGTTTAGAAAGAAATATCCAAGGAAAGGGAAACATCATGCCTCAACTGTTGAGGATGATGAATCCAAAAGAAATCATAAAAGTCCTTCTAATGAGAAAGAAAATAGAGAAGAATATTACTTGGTTTCTGCCTTATCCAGTTCAGTTTCTATGGGGCCGAAAACTTAGTTAGTAGACAGTGGTGCATCAAAGCACATGACAGGGTTCAAGGAGATCCTCTCAGATTTTGAGACAAAATCTTTTGCAGAGTAGGTTGAGCTTGGGGATGACAAATGTTATAAGATAGAGGGAGTAGGCTCTATCTCCTTCGGTTTGGAACCTAGGGCTAGAATTCATGTTGATGAAGTATTATATGTTCCAGGGCTCAAGAAGAATCTACTATCAGTTGCAACCCTTGAGGACAAGGGATATTGGGTGATCTTCAAGGACAGGAAGGCACTACTATGAGCTAAAGGTAGCCACTTAAGTACAACAGAACTCTTTGGAACTTGCAGTGGAGGACTGTACGTCGTGTCAGGACAGTCAGTTCAGGCATTGGCTCATGATGTGACTAGCTCCAATCAATTGTGGCACAGAAGACTTGGACATCTTCATTACAAAGCTCTTCCAAATCTATAGAACATGGTATGTGGCATGCCCTCTATTTCTCTTAGTAAAAATGAAATTTGTAAGGGATGCATGCTAGGTAAAAATATAAAGAAAGCATTTCCTAGTAGTGACAACAGAGCTCAGGGCATTTTAGATCTGGTTCATTCTGATGTATGTGGTCCCATGTCATCTCCCTCACTCAGTGGTTGTTTGTATTGTGTCATTTTTATTGATAATTACTCAAGAAAATGTTGGATATATTTTCTTAAAGCTAAAAGTGACACATTTGATAAATTCAAAGCATATAAAGCCTTTATTGAAAAGCATATAGGGAAACACATCAGAATCCTTAGAACAGATAATGGAGGAGAGTTTGAATCTCTTCAGTTTGAGGATTTCTGCAAGTCAGCAAGAATCAAGAGACAATTGATCATGCCATATAACCCTCAGCAAAATGGAGTTGCTGAGAGGAAAAACATGACAATTTGTGAGGCAGCGAAAGCAATGGTGTTTGACCAGGATTTGTCAAATTCTTTATGGGCAAAAGATACCTCCACTGCTGTGTATATTTAGAACAGGTGTCCACATGCTATCTTGAAGGACAAGACTCCTGAAGAGGTCTTCTCAGGGATCAAACCTGAAGTAGGGCATCTACGGATATTTGGGTGTTCTGTGTATATTAATGTCCCTAAGGAAAANTAATTAGAGATGTGACTTTCCATGAGGAAGTCGCATTTAAGAAATCTAGAGAGATTCAACAGGAATCAGAAGCAGTTCAACTAGCTTCACCTTCTTCTGAAAATGAAGAGTTAGATGATTAGAGGGAGGAACCTCGTGAAGGGCCAAGTAATGAGCCCCTAGAACCTATTGAAGTGTTAGAAAGAACTCTTGAAGAACCTCCAGCCAAAAGGAAGCCAAGATGGTTTAAAGAAATAGTGCAGAAAGCAGAAAGGATAGCTACTCCCAAAGGAACATTCAGGGAAAGGAAGAGGCCTCATAGGTTTGGAGGCTATGTTGCACCGATGGGAATCATTAGCGATGTCGAACCTTATTCATTTGAAGAAGCAGATAAATTACAAGTATGAAAGGATGCCATGATTGAGGAATACAAGTCTATTATAAAGAACAATGTTTGGGACATTGTGTCGAGGCCAAAAGACAAATCAATGGTTTCTTCCAAATGGATCTATAAGATCAAACATGCAGTTGATGGAAGTGTGGAAAAGTTCAAAGCAAGATTTGTAGCCAGAGGCTTCACTCAAAAAGAAGGAATCGACTACGAAGAGACTTTTTCTCCTATAGCCAGGTATACCTCCATTCGAACTATTATTGCTTTAACTCTCGTTCTTGGTTGGAAGCTACATCAGATGGATGTAAAAACAACATTCTTGAATGGAAAGAATGAACTTGAGGTCTTTGTGGAACAACCAGATGGTTTTGTACTACATAACAAAGGCACTAATATATGCAAGCTAAGGAATTCCTTGTATGGTCTTAAGCAGGCTCCCAGAGTTTGGTACGACAGGATTGATGGCTTTCTTAAAAGCCCGAGATTTCAGAAAAGTGATGTTGATGCAAATCTATACTTCAAGGTAAGAGGTAACCAACCTGTTATACTAATCATGTATGTTGATGATATCTTTCTAATAGGAGATGAAGGGTTAATAGCCTGGTGTAAGAGGGAGCTAACCTCAAAATTCGAGATGAAAGACTTAGGCTTGATGCATTACTTCCTAGGATTGGAAGTATGGCAAAGACATGGCGAGATATTTCTGGCACAAGGAAAATACACAGTGGATGTAATAAAGAGGTTTAGTATGATGGATTGCAAATCCATGTCTACTCTGATGATTACCAACCCGAGGAAGCTGCATGATTCAGATACAGGTTCAGATTTGGTGGATCCCACCATGTATAGGCAGTTGATTGGATCATTGATGTACATGATCCACACTAGGCCAGATATGTGCTATGCAATGATTGCAATGAGTCAGTTCACGACTGAACCGAGACAGGGACACTGGGTGGCAGCAAAGCACATCTTGAGATGTCTCATAGGGAACATTACTTATGGTCTGAGATATACATCCAGTAGTGGTTTATTTTTGCATGGGTATGCAGATGCTGACTGGGCAAGAAGCCCAGTGGATCGGAAGAGTACTTTCGGATACTGCTTCAGTTTAGGATCCGCTGTGATCTCTTGGTCAAGCCGGAAGTGGGGATCCATTGCACAGAGTACAACAGAGGATGAGTACATTGCAGCAAGTGATGCTAGCAAGGAAGCAATATGGATCAGAAAATTGGTTTTTGGATTGTTTGGAGACAAGCTCGAGACGACGGTGGTTCACTGTGATAATCAAAGTTGCATAAAATTGACAGAGAACCAAGTATTTCACGAGAGGTCAAAACATATTGACATGAGGTACCACAACATCCGAGACTTGGTCCAGAGAGAAACTGTAAAGTTACAGTACATAGCCACGAGCGAGCAGGTAGCTGATATCCTGACCAAACCTTTGACCTCAAGGCAGTTTGTGCAACTGAGAGGCAAGCTTGGTGTGGCTGAGAATGACTCCCTCGCTAAGAGGGAGTGTTAAATTTGGCAGCATCGACAGTCATTCTCCAATGAGAAGCCATCTGGGCCACCATGAGCCTAGCTAGGGAGATTTGGAGAATCAACCAATCTTGTGAGGTATTGACGAAAGCTAGGGGGAACGTATAACCTCTGTGAGTCAAACCAAAAGTCAGGACAAACGAGATGCTATGTGAGTCTAATGCAAAATTCAGGGGGAATGTACAACCTCTGTGAGCATAAACAGTCTAGTGCAAAAGTCAGGGGGAACGTACAACCTCTGTGAGCATAGATAGACTAGTGTAAAAGTCAGGGGGAACGTAAAACCTCTGTGAGCCTAGTCAAACCTTGTGAGCCATGAGCAAAAGTCAAGGCATCTAGCAAAATTTAGGTTGGATATAAAATTCCTATGAGCTAGAAACAAACGATATTCCTAATATTGAAAATGATATAAATGTATTGGTCTAGTGCATTGGCACGTGTAATATTATCCACCATGAAGAGAATTTTGAATTGCCTTGTCAAGACTTGAGTTGTAACTGAAGTCTTAAGTCTAGTTCTATTTTAGAACTAAAGTGTAATGCTGAGTTGGAACTGAAGTCTTAAGTCTAGTTCTATTTTAGAACTAAAGTGTAATGTTGAGTTGCAACTGAAGTCTTAAGTCTAGTTCTATTTTAGAACTAAAGTGTAATGTTGAGTTGTAACTGAAGCCTCAAGTCTAGTTCTATTTTAGAACTAAAGTGTAATGTTGAGTTGTAACTGAAGTCTCAAGTCTGGTTCTGTTTTCGAAATAAAGTGTAATGCTGAGTTGTAACCAGTCTCAAGTCTAGTTCTATTTTCGAACTAAAGTGTAATGTTGAGTTGTAACCAGTCTCAAGTCTAGTTCTAAGTTCGAACTAAAGTATGAAGCTGAGTTATGATTAACTCATGCAAACATGTTACTATTTCGAGTCTCTCCTCTTCTCCTCTTCAACCTATATAAGAAGAGGTCGAACCCTCTCTTCAACACAATTTTGATATGCAGGTTAAGGGTGAAGCAATAGAGGCACATATCAGTGATAAAGAGGCAGCATACCAAAGCAACATATCAATGTTGTATATCAACAATAGAGGCAGCATATCAGAGGTGTATTTCAGCAAGGTCTTTTAGGTCTTTGTCAGGTCAGAGTCATCTTGGCAATCTCTTTAAGAGCATAACATTCATGGTGGATATTTGTAAGTGATCTTACATTATTAATGCAATAAAGGAATATCGTTTGTTGGGGTTTTTCTCCCTGTACAGGGTTTCCCCAGGGTATATGTGTTGTTGATGTGCATGCATACTCATCTACATAGTTGTTTCTATTCGACTATGATTTGGTATTATTGAAGTGTATTAAGCTGGAATCAAAGTGTTGAAGAAAATAAAAGAATTAATCCGCATAAGAAATCAAGCTCATAATTTAACACTAGATAGGCAGGTTTTGTCATAGTACTGAAGAATTACCCACAGTGGAGAGCAGGGAAGCAAAGGAGATGACTATTGGAATAAAAAAGAAAGCCACATAGACCTCTCACAAATGAAAATGTTTATAAGTAAGGCTGCAATTTTTTAACAATGAGGTTATCCACTTAAGAGGATTGTGAAAAGATGGTGAATGGCAAAAAAGGACACTTTGCAGGGATGCTGGAACAGAGAGTTTGCAATGATGGCTGACTACACAAAGTTCGTAGCGCCAGAGTTAGTGTTTGGGCAAAGCTTGTATTAAAGAGTGATGCAGAGGCCAAGGATCATAAGACAGTGTAATTCAAGCCCGAGAATGATGATGGTTTCAATAGATAAGTTTCAGAGCAATGGGAGAAGGTTCGGAGCTCAATTATTGGTCTGTGAGAGAGTTCGCAGTGCCATAAAAGAAAATCCACTAACCCCCTTTCCAGGCCTTAAAACAAGGTGGGAAATCTCATGAAGTACCTGGTATCTTGGAGTTGGAGGCTGATGTCTTTAGATCTACTCAGGAGTGCTTGCAAGTAGTCTAACCGCCAAATCATCCCCTGCAACCAATTCGCAGTGAAGTCTGCATCGCTTGTCTATAACACCAGTTCACAACGCCAAGCTGGAGGATGTTTTGCACACTTGGAGAAAATGGTTAAGACATCCATAAAAATGATCCTTTAATATTAATTTAAAATTCAACGCTAAAATCAAGGAGATCTCCCATGGCATGACCTTTAAAAAGCAATGATGATAATAAATGTGACATGTACTTTGAAAGGCATTGTGAACTCTCCTAGTGAGTTGGCAAAGTACATCTCAGATTATATATGACACATTAACAAGTTGAGTGACAAGAGGATGGAGTCAACATACAACATGGAGAAGGTGACATGTCAGGGTCATAATGACAAACTTGAAAGATGTGACTCAATGACCTTTAACCAAAACCAAACTTAATCATAATTTATTCATGCCCAAAATATAAAAAATTGCTATGGAAAAAGGGACCTAAAACCTATAACCTAACGTAAAACCATGACTCAAAATCAAACTAAAGACTTTTATTGACCCATGGCAATCTATGTGATAACAACATCCTTCTTTAAATTAGGTGTGGTATGTTGTATTTGTTGGTTGTGGAGCTTGATTATCTTCCTGATTCAGAGGTCCTTGCTTTCAGCCGTGTTTATACCCCATGAAGTATTTACACCCCAGAAGTATGTACACTCTTCCACGCGGGGGAGTGCAGAGGGGGGGTA